>CBVK0100043905.1:0-21355 GCA_900067695.1 Picea abies
GAGATCTACACTCTTTCCCTACACGACGCTCTTCCGATCTCACCTTCTCTTGTGTTGATTGGCATAACTATTCTTCTTGCCAATCTATTGATTGCTTGATTTACATTTAAGGAATTTTTAGTGTGTTCTTTATGTTTCTCGCTAGCTTAATATTAGAGTGTCGGTAGATAATTTCACAAGGTGGAAGATCAATAGCTCTGTCATTTTCATAGGCTTCAGGGCCTATCGCCTATTACTTTGGAGCCACCTTTGCCATCATTGAGGTGAAGGCTAGATCAAGATGTTTCTTTTGAAGCGATTTGGCCACATGAAGTTGTGCTTGAGTATGTTCCTAGAGAAGATACACTTGCATTGGAGGAGTCCATAGCTTCTAACCTTGAAGATGAAGGCTTCAAGTCCTCAAGTCCTCCGATCACTGATTTATCAGCGCCACTCCTTATTCAGGTAGTCCCCCCTGAAGTGACTTCTCTTGATCATCGTATTTTTAGGCGATTGGTGATGGAAGAAACTAATGCTACCTATTTTGGGAGTCCTCATACTCCCATCCCAATCGCAGCTAGAGGGGGTGCGGTGCCCCCTCCCCCACCCTCACCTACAAGGACTACTGCTAACCAAACACATACAACTTCTGGTAGTGGCACAGTCCCCACAACGATTATGACCATTGTTCCTTCTATATAGAACACTTCGGGTGCTCATTTTTAATAGGGGATGGCGGGTTTCGACTCAAGATCAATTTTAAATTACTCTACTCTACATACTGTTGGTCTGGAGGAAGGGAGTTCCAATTCTCCCTTGAAAGGATCCTTCATAGGCACCACTGCTCCATTTAACGCTATCCCTTATGATGGGGGTCACATCCCTCCTCCATCCCCCTCGCTTGGAGGTTCTTTCTTGCAGCCATCCAGGCTTAGTACCAGTTCCATCTTGTTTAGTGGAGGGAGTCATGGGCCTCAATCTTGTAGGAATCTGCAGTGTTCCCAAGCTAAATTTTTGCCTAGGAACACTAACTTATCCTTGATTTAGTTGTTTTACTGTTGTGTATGTAGGTTGGCTCTTGATATTTCAGCCTTAGGGTTTATTTCAGTTATTCAGCCACAGTTTATTCAAGATGCATTCAACATATAAAGATCTCAACAATACACAAGATGTAGAACCACAAAACAAGATCCGAACCTTTATTATAAGAAAGCAAGCACCTGATACAATATAGAAGCAGATCTGGAATAGTTTCCGATGGCTTCGATATAAGAATAAGAGCTGCATACAAAATGCTCCCGGAAATACAAAGTAAGCCTCCCAAACGCTGCAATACAAGATGAACGCTCCAATACAAAACTAGGGTTTGGCCTAACCCTCAAGCTGCTGGTACGTCCTACTGAAGACTGTGAATATCTAGGATTCGACCCTCCTGAAGAAGAAGACTCCCAAACGCTGCCAAACTCCCCTAAATGATAGATCAGGGAAATAGTAACCTCCTCCTAAAGTATGGAGCCCAAATGTTGATGCCTCCTCATCAATCTATTGAAACCCTAAACTGGTACGACCCTTTTGAAACTCTAAATATAGTCAATAATTCGGTCTGGTTGAATGAGGCCTCTGAATCCCCTTAAACTCTCTAGGATGATAGATTGGGTTGTCATGAACTCCTGAGAGAAGTTTCAAGAGAAGATCTGAGGTATAGCCTCCTAGATCTGAGAATCATTGAATCACCAAGACGTCCTCTCTCCTCCAAAACCATCCCGACCTGCAGATAATGATATGGACGTGGTAACTCCTCAAGGAAGCCTCCAAACTGATGAGAAAGGTCCTGCAAGAAAAACCCTAATTCTGAAATCTCCCAAAGCTCCTTCAATAAGCTGGATCGAACTGTTCTTCAACCAATGGTGTGCCTCTGTTGGAAAACCCAAGCTGGTACGACCCTGCTCTCCTCCTGAATAGATGATGAATGTAGAATGGTGTGGGTGGAGTATTTCAACCCCGATACCAAGCGTGGAACAAGGTGAGTGGAATATTTCACCACTGAGTTGTTCTCTAGAGTTTGTAATATCAAAACCCTTTAAACTGTATGCTAAAGAACATCAACAAGCAAATACCAAAATCCAAGATGAAATGAGAGGTGCGCCCTAGCCTTCTCTTTATACTTCTTTTCTGTTTCCCTGTTGAGTTAAGTTAACCCCTAGGGTCAACTCTTAACTCAACCTCCAACGCTCTATTCCTTCATTGAGTTTCTTATTTAATCCTCTTTACCTTTTCCTTAAGTCAACTTTAAAATATAACATTAGTTTGGTTGAATTTTCCCCGTTGTGTGAGACTATGGTCTAGTGGGGATGCCTAGACCACTAAGTCTTCCCAAACCTCTTCATCAAGAGGTGGGGCACATTACAGTCTCCCCTCCTAGAAATTGCTTGTCCTCAAGCAATTCCAAACCTGTCTCACATACCACCTGTTCATTCTCCCACGTGGCATCCTCAATGGGTAAATCCTTCCATCTGATCAGGGACTCCTTGATGCTTCTCTTCCTGAGCCTCTTCTCCTGAACCTCTAGTATCTCCTCCGGAATTAAAACCAGTTGCCCCTCTTCGTCCAAAGGAGGCAACACCTCAAGGGGTGTGATGTGTTGGACGATGGCCTTGTTCAGGCAGGACACATGGAAGACATTATGTATCTTGTTGCCTTGTGGGAGCTCCAACTCATAAGCTACGACCCCTACCTTCCTGTTGATCCTGTAGGGTTCAAAGAAATGTGGTTGTAACTTCTCTGCTCCGCTTCTTTTTATAGAAGCCTACCGGTATGGTTGGAGCCTTAGATAGACTAAGTCACCAACCTCAAAGGTACACTCAACTCTATGTTTATCTACTTGGACCTTATGTTGGTTTGTGTTCTCTGTAAGTGATCCTTGAGCTCTTTGAGGATATCCTGACTCTGTTGCACCCATTCCTGTACCATCAAAGCCCTGCTATCACCAAAAGCAATATCCACGAAAGAGAGTGGATCATAGTTGTACAATGCCTTGAATGTGATCATGCCTATGGACATGTGATGGGTGGTGTTGTAGCAGTATTCCCCCAAATATAGCCATCTGACCCATGCCTTCTGTTGCCCTACCACATAATTCCTGAGATAGCCTTCCACCCATTTGTTGACTATTTCGGTCTGTCCATCGGTTTAAGGATGATAGTTGGTACTAGGGATCAAGGCCATACCAACTAGTCTGAATAGCTCTTGCCAGATGTACTCATGAATCTATTATCCCTGTCATTGACAATGGTTTTGGGTAGGTCGTGCAGTCTGAAGATCTCCCTGAAAAATAATTCAGCCACCTGTGTTGCACTGAAGTCTGTAGCTATGGAGAAGAAGTGCGCAAACTTTGTCAACCTGTCCACCACTACGAAAATGCAGTCTTTCCCCTACGCCTTTGGCAATCCTGTGATGAAATCCATGGATATGCTCTCCCACTTGTGCTCTTGGATGGGTAGGGGTTGCAGTAGTCTTGTCGGGTGAGTGTGCCCATCCTTATTCTCCTGGCAAGTAGTACACTCATTCACATGACTCATCACATCCTCCTTGAGGCCCTTCCATGAGAACCTCTCTCTCACCTGCCTGTATGTCTTACCAACCCCTTGGTGACCTGCCATTGGTGAGTCATGACATGCCTGCAACACTTTGGCCTTGAAGGCCGATCGAGGAACCAAAAAGATTCGGCCCTTATAGTAGATGAGGCCATCAATGATCCTGAAGTTATCATCCTGTATTTGCACGTCCATTACCTGACAAGCGAACTGATTCTTTGCATATTACATCACCAAGTGGTCCTTCCAATCAACAGACACATTTGTCGTGGCATAAATGGATGGTCTCCTAGATAATGCATCAGTCACCACATTGTTCTTCCCTTTGACAAATTCAATGTCAAAGTCATAGGCCTGTATTCTGCTCACCCATTTCTGTTGCCTTTCATTTAAGTCCTTCTGGTCCAACAGGTACTTAAGACTATTATGATCTTATTTTACCACAAACTGTGCACTTACCAGATATTGTCTGAATTTGGCCAGAGCGTGCATGATGGCTAGCATCTCTTTGTCATAAATGTTGCAAAGTAACTCAGGTCCTCTGATTTTTCAGCTCTCATAGGCAAGAGGGTGCCTATTTTGCATCAGTACGGCCTCGACACCTTCTCCTGAGGCATCACACTCCAAGGTGAAAGGTTGGTCGAAATCTGGTAGGGCTAAGACTGGGCATGTGCTCATCACCTTTTTCATTTTGTCGAATGTAAATTGGGCCTCCTCACTCCATTTGAAAGCTCCTTTCTTGGTCAAGTCGGTCAAGGGTGCACAAAGCCGAGAGAATCCCTTTACAAACTTCCTATAGTAAGTGCATATGCCTAGAAATCCCCTTAATTTTGTAAGGGTTTTAGGTGTAGGCCACTCCATTATGGCTTGGATTTTCTCCTGATGTACCTCTACCCCCTTTGCTCCGATGATGTGCCCCAAGTAAAGAACCTTCGTCATTCCACTCACATTTGGACTCCTTAGCATACAATGACTGCTCCTCCATGATAAACATAATTTGGTCCACATGCCAAAGGTGTTCCTCCCACGTCTTGCTATAAATGAGCAAGTCATCAAAAAATACCAAGAGATGCTTCCTCGATTGTTTCTTGAAGACATGGTTCATACAGGATGGGAACGTGGCCAGGGCATTGGTTAACCCGAAGGGCACCACTAAGAACTCATAGTGACCGTAATGACACCTGAAAAGAGTTTTTGAGATGTCCTCCTCCCTCATTTTGATTTGGTGGTAGCCGGAACGTAGGTCAATTTTTGTGAAATAGACAGCTCCATGCAGTTCGTCCAGTAGCTCATCAATCCTTGGTATAGTATACATGTTTTTGATTGTTTTTTATTTAATGCCCGGAAGTCAATGCACATGCGCATGGTTCCATCCTTTTTCTGGACCAACACTACTGAAGAAGCAAAAGGGTTGGAACTCGGCCTGATGTGCCCCATATCCAATAGCTCTTTGATTGACTTCTCTATCTCGTCTTTATACTTCTTTGGATGTCTGTATGGTGTGGTGATGACTGGTTTTGCCCCTGCCTCCAATTCAATGATGTGCTCGCACCCCCTGTCTGGTGGCACCCCTGGTGGGATTGGTCCAAACACTTTGTTGTGTTTGTCAATGATTTCCTAGATTTATGGAGTGTAGTGAACCTTGCCCTGTTCGTCCACATGTGCCAAAATCCTGCATTCAACTGCATATACCATCTCTTCTCTCTTGAAGATGGCCTCCATCCTCTTGGCCGTAACTACCATGGCTAAGTTAAATGTCATGCCTCAAAGCACTACCTTTCGTCCACCCTCCTCTGTGAAAGACATCTCCATGATCTTGTAGTTGGTGGTGATAGGCCCCAACGTACTAAGCCACTAAACTCCAAGGATTATGTTGGTATTCGAAAGATCCATCACATAGACATCCTGTATCAACTCATGCTTACCCAATGTAAGCTTCATGCCTGGAATGTACTTGTCACAAGGCATGGTTGTCCCCCCTACTACCTCCACCTTGAATCCTTCAAATCCAACCATGGGTATATGCCTCCTCTGTAACAATGCTGAGTCAATGAAGTTGTGAGAAGCTACCCCATCAATCGATACTGACACCTTTTGCCCCTACAAAATTCCTCTCATCCTAAAAGTGTTATATTTGGGCACTCCACTGATGGATGCCAAGGTGGCTTTCTCCTCAGCCATACTGTCATGACCTGTGGTCTCCTCCTCGGCCATCTGTGAGGTGTTTGCCTACATGTTTTGTATCTGGCCAAAATCCTCCTCCTCCTCATTATCTGAAGTTACCTCTATGTAGTGCACTTGGCCACAACCCATGCATTTGTGTGATGGGTTCCATGGCTCTTTGCAAGTGAAGAAAAATTGCTTCTTCCTCAGTTCCCTTCTAGTGTTCTCATCCATTCTACCTCTGCCCCTCTCAAACCCCCTTGGGTCACATCCTCTTGGGTTCAATGGAGGTCTCTGATCTCTTCCTCTTGTGTTAAGAGGTGATCTAGGCACAAATTATGGCTTGGCAACTAGTACTATGTCTCTCATCTTCCAAATAACATCCTGTAGGTTGGTAGGCTTAAAATCCTTTACCCAACCCTTCAAGGGTTCCATCAACCCTTTAGTGAGTAGCATCATGAGTCTGGTTGGAGATATATCATGCACCATGATTGTTAGCTTCTAGAATTCTTCAATGTACACCTTTGGTGCTCCTGTCTGTCTGAGCTATGTGAGCTCTCGAAAATTCAACTCAGGATCCCCCTGATCAAATCTGTCGATGAGTCTCTGAGTGAACTCTGTATATGCCATGATCTGATTGTGGCCTAGTGTGGTCAATCCATGATCCCACCAATCATGAGCTTTTCCATCTAGATACATGGTGGAAAAATTGATGGCTTCCATCTCCCTCATGGGGTTAAGCTGCAAATAAGTATCCAGTTTCTGTACCCATGCATGCGCTGTCATCTTGGTCGTACCATAAAAGTAAGGAATCTCCATCTTCCCTGCCCTACATTCAAACTCATAATTACTCATGTGGCTTGGCCTGGTCTTGTTTCTGAACTTGAGTTGACAGTATTGATCCAGGGACATCTGCCTCTGAATCATCATGTCCAAATCATGGTACTCCCTGGTACACTGCGCCATCTGCTCAACAAAGTCTTCCACCTGCTCGTGATGTACTTGTTCATCTGTGAATGTGGGCAAGTATGGCCTAGGGGTAGCCCTGCTACCCATCTGTCCATGTGGAGTGCCCCCCCCATGGCTTCCCTCGGACTGATGATAGGAAACATGTTCGGAAATATACCTGGGGGCTTTTTCTCGATTATACCTATTTCCACCGAGTGATCCCTTGGTCTCTCTGTTTTCATACGTCTCTGGACCTTTCCCCTTGTGATTCATCTGCATCAATAGATTGCATATCCTAGTCTGGTTCTCATCCACCTTCCTCACATTGTCATCCACCTTCTTCAAGGTCTCAGTGATTTTGACTTGTCCTCTATGGGTTATATCATAGTTTTCCTGCAAGTGGACGACCAATTTACCTTCTGTTTGGTTTATGGATTTATTAAACTCCTGTGCTAAGTAAGCCAAGGCCCGAGACTCACTGTCATCACCTAAACCCTCCATATCGACCTCTGTTTCACTTGCTTGTTTCTTCCTTCGTCCCATATAGATACCACTATTCCTTTGCATGCGCTAATCCTCACAGGATGGAAGGATCAGAGCTCTGATACCACTGTAATGTTCCCAAGCCAATTTTTCGCCTAGGAACACTAACTTACCCTTGATTTAAGTATTTTACTGTTGTGTATGCAGGTTGGCCCTTGATATTTCGTCCTCAGTGTTTCTTTCAGTTATTCAACCACAGTTTATTCAAGATGCATTCAACATATAAAGATCTCATCAATACACAAGATGTAGAACCACAAAACAAGATCTGAACCTTTATTATATGAAAGCAAGCACATGATACAATATAGAAGAAAATCTATAATAACTTTCGATGGCTTCAAGATAAGAATAAGAGTTGCATACAAAATGCTCTCGGAAATACAAAGTAAGCCTCCCAAAGGTTGCAATACAAGATGAACGCTCCAATACAAAACTAGGGTTTGGCCTAACCCTCAAGTTGCTGGTATGTCCTGATGAAGACTGTGAAGATCTAGGATTTGGCCCTCCTGAAGAAGAAGACTGCCAAATGCTGACAAACTCCCCCAAATGATAGATCGGGGCAGTAGTAACCTCGTCATGAAGTATGGAGCCCAAATGCTGATGCCTCCTCCTCAATCTGTTGAAACCCTAAACTGGTACGACCCTCCTAAAACCCTGAATATAGTCAATAATTCGGCCTGGTTGAATGAGGCCTCTGAATCCCCTGAAACTCTCTAGGATGATATATAGGGATGTCACGAACTCCTGAGAGAAGTTTCAAGAGCAGATATGAGGTATAGCCTCCTAGATCTGAGAATCACTAAATCACCAAGACGTCCTCTCTCCTCCAAAACTGTCCCAACCTATAGATAATGATATGGATGTGGTAACTCCTCAAGGAAGCCTCCAAACTGATGAGCAAGGTCCTGCAAGCAAAACCCTAATGCTGAAATCTTCCAAAGGTCCTTCAATAAGTTGCATCAAACTGTTCTTCAACCAATGGTGCACCCCTGCTGGAAAACCCTAGCTGGTACGGTCCTGCTATCCTCCTAAATAGATGATGAATGTAGAATGGTGTGGGTGGAGAATTTCATCCACAAGACCAAGCCTGGAACAAGGGGAGTGGAATCTTTCACCACTGAGTTGTTCTCTAGGGTTTGTAATATTAAAACCCTCAAGACTGTATGCTCAAGAGCATCGACAAGAAAATACCAAAATCCAAGATGAAATGAGAGGTGCGCCCTAGCCTTCTCTCTATACTTCTTTTATGTTTCCTTGTTGAGTTAAGTTAACCCCTAGGGTCAACTCCTAACTCAACCTTCAACGCTCTATTCCTTCATTGAGTTACTTCTTTAACCCTCTTTATCTTTTCCTTATGTCAACTTTAAAATATAACATTAGTTTGGTTGACTTTTCCCCTTTGTATGAGACTATGGTCTAGTGGGGATGCCTAGACCACTAAGTCTTCCCAAACCTTTTCATCAAGAGGTGGGGGACATTACAGAATCTAGTTGGCTCTATGCCTTTCTCTTTGTTTGGTGCTTTCATAAACAACTCTTTCTTGTTGTCTGCATTTTCATCAGGGGGAAACCCCTTCTTTAACCAACCCAACCCTATGCAAGGCTTTGTTCCTCTATAGGGAGTGATGATAAGATCCTTCTCCTCTCAAGGTCTTGGAAATACCTGGCAGAGCTCTCTTCCTTCTTAATGGATGTCGATCGGGGGAAACCCCTTCCATTCTCAATGGATCCTCAGGTAGGGTTGAGTACCTATGCCAGGAGGATCAGATGGAGGCATCCCCAACCAAGGTCCTTGGGATACCATGTAGGGAGAAATCCCTACCAAAGGCATGTCATCGAATTATGGCAATCCATCGATAACACGGAATAACGTGCAAACTCCTTATACTAGCCAAGGCCACCATGGTTTTTACCAAAACCATGGCGAGCAAACAAAATTTTCCTGGAAACCTAGTGCCAACCAAAATCCAAGCTCCTCTTTTCCTTTGAATCCACCACAACCTAGGTTACCTTTCCTGACAACTCTTCATTTTCCATATTTGTCAAGTTTGTTGAATGATCCGATCTTTCATGATCTACATTGGCCTCCTTTTCCAACTAAGTTTCCATCAGACATACCAAAATTTGAAGGTAAGCCCGGGGAAGATCCAAGTGATCATGTTACAACGTTTCACTTATGGTGCTCCTCCAACTCGTTGAAGGATGAGTCTGTCTAGTTGCATTTGTTTCAACACACTCTTGTAGGGGGTGTTGCGAAATGGTATATCGAGCTCGATAGCTCAAAGTATTCTTACTTTAACAACATGGCAATGGTTTTCTTAAACCATTTCCAGTTGCCGATGAGATACGATGCCGACACCAAGTTGTTGCCCAACTTCAAGCAAATGAAAGACGTCCATATCTATGATCACATCCGAGAATCGAGTCTCCAAGAGAGCTTGATCAAAGTGAAGGTCCCTCTTACATTTTTTCTCGAATGGTTCCTCAAGTCCTTGGTTCCTTGTGTCTCCAAATATGTCGTGAATTCCAGAGTGTTCTCTAAAGAAGAAACTATTATGAGAGCCCAACAACTGGAATTGATTTATTCTCAATCTAGTATGTTGCACAAGATTCTCCCGGATGCACCATGATCGAATTATGACAAAACCAAATAGAAGTATGGGCCTCATGCCGATGGTATAGTAGGCTTAGCACAAAGTAATCCCACAGATTAGTTGACTAACAAGTTGCAACAACTATCGATTCAACAGACCGTGGCCAACCAAAATGTTGGTTCGGCTGCCCCTATAACCCAAACGTCAAAAGCACACAATGTGCAGTTGACAAATCCCAAGGGTAACCAACAACCCAAGGGAAAGAGGAAAGCCAAATGAAATAAGGGTAAAGGGGATAAAAAGGTTGCCAACAATGTTGGCGAGGGTAAAAACAAGAAGAAGAAGGTGAATTTTCTGTGTAAGCTTTGCACAGACGATCACTTGACTCACCAATGACCTCGGCTTGAGGAATCCTAGAATATTTTGGCACAACAACAACCTACTGTGTTAACCAACCTTTTTCCTCAAGGGAAAAATATGGCACAAGTTTCGTCGTCCACGAATGCACCTGGGGGAAATGTGGGAGCTCCCATGCTTAATTCTAATAATGGAGTCACAAACGTATACATGATGAGATTATATGCTCATCTTTAGACCATGCCTCATGATTATGGAATGTCGAAATCTGCTGACAAGGGAGAAGACACTTCCAACCCACTGCCTCCTCTTCATATTGAGAGGACTATGGGAGAAACTATAAATCGCATTCCTAAGGGTGTGTTTAAGAAGGCTTCTCACGATCGGTCTATATTCTCTGAAATTTTGAGGCTTGTTTACTTTGGGAATCAAAGTAATAAAAGTCGAGTTTACTGCCCCTAGGATAAAACCATTTAATCTAGACTCTTCAACCATTTCAAGGAGATCCTCACCTATGAGATCAAAGAGATGACTAAAAAGCTCAACTGTCCAGCCATCCGGTCCCGAACTCTTATCCACTTTCAAGTTTGATAAAACCTTCTTCATTTCGTCCTTTTCAACAGGTTTGTATAAAACCCACCTCTATGTCATTCAACATATTAGAAAACAAAGCTACCACCATGACTTGATTACTGGTAGAAGGAGCCGATTGTTCTTTGTAAAAATCTTGGAAGTGTTTTAAAGCAACTTTTTAAAGATTTTCCCAACCACAATGTATATGTCCCGCTTCATCTTGAATCTCCCATACATACTTGTTGTTTCTCCTGAAATTCGCGAATTTATGAAAATATTTAGAGTTTTAGTCTCCATTATGTATCTAGATAGAACGACTTCTTTGGCGCCACTACTCCTCTATTTCATTAAGTAAAGTATTTCTTTCTTGTTCCAGATCTTTTAATGAAGTATCCACCATATTAATACGAGTACCCTCTGCAAGGTTTTGTAACCTAAAATATATCTATTTCTCCAGGCAACAGAGTCGAATTTTTTTACAAATCTTTCGGTCCTTTTGCCATAGTTTCGTATTAGCTTTTAGATCTTTTAGTTTCCAAACAAGCCTTTTCTGTTTGCCAGTTTCATTGAGATAATTTGGATCGTTACATAGATTTCGTACCATCAATATGAAGCCTTGTTCCTTAATCCACATAGGGTTGAATTTGAACGGAAAAGCCTTAAAGAGAGGAGGTAAATCCAACTGAAGCAGTACCGAGGCATGGTCAGAGATGAAGGGATATTCCACCCATGCTCTGTAGATACCAATGGTATCTAGTAATTCTTCGAATATGAAAGTTATGTCCAGTCTCTTAGCAATAAAATCTGCTTTTGATCCCCATTGCGCCAAGTAGGAACGACTTTCCCCAGAACTATGTCAATGAGCTTGTTATTATGAAAATATGTATTGAAATAACCTATCAAAGACCTCGGTGAGGACGCACCGCCCCAGAGTTCACCAGATGAAAGAGTTAAGTTTAGATCTCCTGCTAGAATTAAGTTTTTTAGAGTCAACAAGCCATAATTTTCCAGCCGTTCCCAGAAGAGTTTGCGCTCCACACATGGCTCGTAGACATTTAGAAGTGTAATCTGTGTTTTGCTTTCTAAACAAAATCCTGTCAATAAAATCCCACCACAATTAAGAAAAGGAATCGGATCAAAGTAATTTGGATCCCAAGAAACCATTAAACCGCCAGATGTACCAACTGAGTTCACCACACAACTTAGCCAGGTTGGTCGAAGGGTGTGAAAGAAATTACGGGCTTTAATAGAGTGTACCAGAGTCTCCTGAAAGAAAACAATGTTATGTCAGGTTTCATCCAAAACACATTGAACTAAGTCCAATTTTAGGGTGCCTCCAATCCCCCTTAAATCGAGGGAGAGCAATAACATTACTTTGACCTTGTAAGGGCCTTCATCGCTCTAAGTGCCCCACCTTCGGTGGATGTGTGTGAAATTGTATCAAGAGAGGACTCAAGAGTAGATTTTTTCTGGGCACTCTTGGTATTTACCGATGAGTGTTCAGTTCCCAGTCCCTTAGACCATGAAAATTCCTTTCCGGGCTCTACTAAAGTGGAATGTGAGCAACCAACCTCCTCTTTTCTGGCCACAGGGTCAATGACCGATTTACCAAGATAAATTGGTAGTTGTACATTTGCATCATTATCTCGGATGAAAGGGATCAATGAATCAAGCACCACTGAGAGAGAGGTTTCCTCATCTTCTGGTTCTTTATAGCCAGGTGGAGAGGTATGGTGACCCATCATCAATTGACTTGTCCCCGGGCTATAGGTGGACTTAGATGGAATGGTGGGTTCCGAAAAAGGACTCAGTTGGGTCTTCTTAACACAAGACATCTCCTGACTATCAATGATAGTCAAAGGCTCCAACCCCAGGGAGACAGTCGATGAGGTAGGTAAAGGCTCTCAGCACCCAGAGGTTTGACTAGTAGCAACAGTACCCCCCGTTTCAGCTAAAGGTGGCGAAAAAGATTTAGAAGTTACACTCTTTAGCCAAACTGAAGAGTTTATTACTTCTCATTCACACATAGACATAGAACTAAAAAATACCGGGCAATGTGATTGTAACTTACTAGTTACAGAGGCTGAGCTCTCCAAGTAGATGGGATCGACTCGGTCCTGATGAGCATCTTCGTAACCGTAGAAACCTGTTTCCATTGAGGGGTTAGTTGTGCTGTATAAAAGATCAGAACCTTCCTGAGCACTATCTCCATCACCAGAACCTTTGCAATCATGTCGCAAATGTGAAGTACTTCTACAGTAAATGCCTCTGAATAGAATACCAAGGTAGTCAAGTCTCTGTAGAAGGCGTTTATCTCTCCAATCAATCTCAAGTGTCTCCGACAACCCAAGGTGCACGTCCATTTCAGCCAGGACCCTACCAACCTTTCTAGTTGCCGTCGAGAGATTTTCTTTGTCAATCATAATGAACTTGCTAAGAGAGTCTCCAATGGACGCCAACACCCCTTCATTCCATAAATACAAGGGTAATCCCGAGAGTAGTACCCAAAAATGTCTAAAGGAGAAGTATTCCGTAACCAGGTCGAAAGCAACCCGCCACCTCTTTAACATAAGGCTACTTGCTCCATTTATTGAGTTCTTTTCAAGCAGTGAAGCTACATCTTCTGGAGTGTTACAAAAGAACCCCATCCAACCTTTCGTTAAATAAAATACCTCTGGTACATATCCTAAGACTGGTGACCAAACACGCTCCAACCAAACAGTTAGTTTTTCCACACATAAATTACCATATGCAAATCTCCCCACCAAGCCACAAACCGCCAACGTGCAGGTATCCTCCAAACCAATATCCGAGCCTAAGACCATTCTTTTGACTACCTTGTTTGCAGCCCACTGTCTGCGACTCTTTCGAGCAGAAAAATGATTAGGAGTCTTGCTTCGAGAAACCGTAGAATCAATCCCTCTATCGATAGTCTGTGGACTGTTCCCCGAACACTGTACCAACACCCCTTGAGATAAATCCACCAGGGCAAGTAAGAATGTATCAAATGAGGGTGCTATGCCATGACCTTCGCTAAGTTGCTTTGCATGTGATACAAACGACACATAACTAGAATGAAAGCCAAATGAATGTAACCCCATATGCACTCCCATAGAAGTGAGGTTTGGGTGAACTTATGCCTCCTGCCAAAGTCCTTCTACTGACTCGTTCATTAACTTACTAACCTCTGCATCAATGTTTGCCAGCCTATTAAGGGCCATCGGGCCTCCACCTGGAGTGCACTAATACTGATATGCTGAAATCAAGGGCTAAAAACTATCCAAAGTCCAAGGTAAAGGGGGTATTAAATAATACACTGACCAATATTTAAGGAATCAGTCCACCTGTGATCCACTATCTAATCCCCAAAGAACAAGTAAATGATACAGTTTCCAAGAATAGCAAGGATAAACGACAAAGAAACCTTAAAAACTATAATAAATACCACCACCCACCTAAGAGCCACTAAAACTAGCAGTTCCCTACACCAAAAGTCCTCATGAGTGGAAAAATAAATGCTAAAAAACCTAGCTAGCAAAAAACTAGAAAATGTAAAGTATACTACTAGAACCCTCAATATCCTTGGCTAGTCAAATGTAGGTATCAAGCCATCGACCATGACGACCCACTGGTTAAATCCCGCCAAAAAAAATTTGAGATTTGTGAAACCCCCTCGTTCGTCATTACTCTCCTCCATAGTTTCTCCTCCTTTCTTCGAAAACATGCTAGCTTGCCACAACAACATTGCCAAAATGTATTTATAGTTAATTTAAAAAATAAACAATAAATAATGCATCCGTCATTGAGCCCTAATATCAAATGCTTGTGGTAAATATCGCTGTCATTGGCAATGCTTGTGGTAAATATCTGCCACCTATCAAAATTAAAGAATCTATACATTCGCCACATATCAAAATTGAAGTATCTATACATCCGCCACCTATCAACTTACTTATGGACGTACGTTCGTTGCTCCAAACCCTCGCGCCCCGATAGGTCCGAAAACCCTCGCGCCTGAACGGTCACACAGATCGCCGCAAACAGGCATCTCCAGGCAACTGGGGAGATCGCCGAAAGCAGGCATCTCCACTCCCTCTTGGAAAAAGCTCACGAGGTAGTGGATGGATAGCATAGTGGATAAGGTGATGCTCTCTCTGCTTTTGCATCAAAACGGTTAGATATCATGTTACTACGCGCCTGAACGGTCACAGACAACTGGGAGATCGCCGTAAACAGATATTTTTATTTTCTCTTGGAAAAACATCTCCATTTCCTCTTAGAAAAAGGAAAAAGCTCACGAAAGCGTGGAAATGCCTTAACAGTCACAGACGGTGGATGGATTGCGTAGTGGATAAGGTGATGCCCTCCCTGCTTTTGCCCCTGCTTTTCCATCAAAACGGTCAGATATCATGTTACTGTTTGGCTATATATTCATATTTATTCTTCTTCACGTATGTCTGTATTTGTCTTTGGGTCCTTTGGGTGTCTTCTGCCATGGTTTTTCTTCTTTATGCTTTGCTGGTATGCTGGTCTACTTCCATTCATTCAGTGTCTTTTTATTTTTGCATTCCTTGTGTTTTGGGTGTTGTATGGTTTTGCATGTTTTTTTCTTTTATGTTGTTGGGATCCACTTTGTGATGGCATGTGTTTCTGTTTTTCGTTGCCTGGTTTAGTTTGTTTTTTTGGATGCCTGGATACCTGACCCACCTCAGAGACATAATACAAGTTCAAATGTGCACAATACAGAGCTGGATTTCTGTATATCTCGGTATTGTTTGATTATTGATTCAACATATTAACATTGGGATTGCTTTCTTCATTAAGAAGTTTTTTTTTATGGTAATTTTGATGGAGGTTTATCGTGTTTCACTCCAACACATTTCTGGAAATCTCAAATGAGGTATGCTATGGAAGGGATATTTTTTCTTTATTCCCATATTTGAAATTCTCAGTTCTTTTTTGATTTATGGGGCATCTGTACAACTCATAATGTGTTTTTTTTCAGTTTCAGAGTATTTTATAGTATTTATAATTGGTTAATTAGTTTCAATGGGTATTCTTTACTTTTGAAAGTCTATTGTAAATAATAATTGTTTCCTGAGGCTGCTCAATTAATTTCTGATCTTAGCTTGACAGGGCTTGAACTTGATGCTAGCTGCAAGAGTAAATGCAAATGTTTGCATGACAACACAAGATTTTAGAGAAGTTTTAGCTATATATATAATTTTCAATTATCTCATTGCTGTGTGTGCAGGGCACAATTGTATGTATGTGCACAATTGTGTGTATGTGCATAACTCATAATATACAATAATAGCTACAAATTTGGAAACTAATGCAAGTACTCCATCAAAGTTGTAATCAGCCCTGCAGTTGCATTATATTCGTGTGAGGGGAGGTCTTTATGAATTTGGTGAGTGTCCAAAACCCATTTGAAGTAAAGTTATACCCGAGTGCTATTTTCGTTTATATTTTTTTCTACTTTGACTAGTACCAAGGTGCAATAAGCGTCTCATGGTAAATTATTATTTGAGACAGTGCTTTTCTATAGGTATAGCTCATCTACATGTTTGTTTCACAATGTAGGTGAAGTTTGAACTAGCTCTGATTTATTTTGTTATTAGTTTTAGGTTTTGTTATGTATTTGTATTTGCATATATTTACAGTGATAATAATTTATTTAAGAATACAATACTAATATTGACGAATATTGATTTGTTGTAGTGAAAGTCAATTAACCTGTACCTTTTTCCTTGGCATCAGATATCTGTTATTTTATTTTTATTTTTATTTTATTTTAGAGAAACCCCGAATGGGGATATGAAAAGGCATAACCATTGTTATTAATTCATTAACAGGGTTTCTTTGTATTGGAATTGGTTGTAGTTTCAGTTCAAAGAGTTTCTAAATACATTGAGTTCGTTTGACCCCAAGTTATAAATATAAATGAATACCTAGATTTTCTATGGTTTTAGTGCTTTAGTCTTTTTGATGTATATCTTTTGTATTCTGCAATTTCTCTACGTGCTTTTTGTTTTGCCCAGTTTCTTTGTGGTATTCAAGAGCACAGAGGAATCCTAGAGCTATGCTTTATTGTCTTAAAGAACATGCTCATTTTCCATGTCTTTTGATAACAAAAATTCACATTTTCCATATCTTTTGATAACAAAAATTCACAATTTGTAGATTCTAGAGCTGGATGTGTAGAGATTTTGGTAATGTTTATGTATCAATTTCTTTTGTATTTAGTTGTTTGTGTTTATGTATCATTATAAGGTTTATATTTAGTCAAAAATTTGATGCAAGTTAGATGTTTCCATGACAACATATTTCCCTGATGGCCAACCTATCAATTTGCATGTATTTCTACATTGTAATGTTATCCTGCTACTTGTCTATTTTCTAAATCTTCCCTAAGCATGCTGTAACTGCTGTAACTGCTTTTGTTTTTCCCAGTTTCTTTGTGCTATTCAAAAAGCTTATTTTCAAAATCTTCCCGAAGCATTCAAAATCTTCCCTAAGCATGCCGTAACTGCATTTGTTTTTCTCAGTTTCTTTGTGCTATTCAAGAACATGGATGAATCCTAAAGCGATGCTTTATTGTCTTAAAGAACGTGCATATTTTGTATCCTTCTTTTGATAACAGAAAATCACAATTTTCAGATTCAAAAGCTGGATGTATAGAGATTTGGTAGTTTTTTTTAATGTATCAACCTATTTTGTATTTAGTTCTTTATTTTTATGTATTCATTATGAGGTTTTGACTATACTTAATTGAAAATTTGATGCAATTTTGTTGTTCCCACGACAACATATTTCCACTCATAACACACCTATCAATTTGCAGGTATTTTTACATTGTAATGTTATCTTGCTACTTGTCTATTTTTTCAATCTCCTAAACATGTTGTAACGGGGCATTTGTTGTTCTCAGTATTTTAGAAGAATCTATATTGTGCAATATAGTCTCTTTCAACTTCTCAATATGGGATGAATGCTTAGTCTCAATGGGTATTTTCCTACTTTTGGATAGTAATTGTTTATTGTGTGTAGGCTTCAACTGTTGGTTTGACTCTTGAGTGTATCATTGATATCTATTTAGATAAAATATTTTTCACCCACTACCTTCTTAGTCTCTTTCAACTTCTCAATATGGGATGCATGGTTAGTCTCAATGGGTACTTGCCTACTTTTGGATAGTAATTGTTTATTGTGTGTAGGCTTCAACTGTTGGTTTGACTCTTGAGTGTATCATTCACCCACTACCTTCTTAGTCTCTTTCAACTTCTCAATATGGGATGCATGGTTAGTCTCAATGGGTATTTTCCTACTTTTGGATAGTAATTGTTTATTGTGTGTAGGCTTCAACTATTGGTTTGACTCTAGAGTGTATCATTGATATTTATTTGGATAAAATATTTTTCACCCACTCCCTTCTTTTGTATACCTGAATCAAAATCTCTGAAAGACAATAAAGGAAGGCCCATTGTTTCCTTTTGTATACCTGAATCAAAATCTCTAAAGGACAATAAAGGAAGGCCCATTGTTTCCTTTTGTATACCTGAACCAAAATCTCTGAAAGACAATACCAGAATCAAAATCTCTGAAGGACAATAAAGTAAGGCCCATTGTTTCCTTTTTTGATAGATGTTTATATTTATACTTACATCAAAATCTTTGAAGGAAAATCATGAAAGGCCCATTGTTTCAAAATTATGTTTATATTTATACCTACATCAAAATCTTTGAAGGACAATCATGGAAGGCCCATAGTTTCATTTTGATAAATGTTTTTATTTTTATGTAGTCGATGTTCTTCAAGTTTCTATGTTGTATGGAAGCTGGTATGTTGTACTGAATAAGGGTAATAATCCAAATTTTTATGTAGTGGATGTTCTTCAAGTTTCTGTGTTGTATGGAAGCTGGTATGTTGTACTGAATAAGGGTAATAATCCAAGATGTATGTTGTAATTGCAATAGTGATGGGTGGGATATTTTCTCCTTATTTTCCATATTTTAGAATTATTTATTTGATTTGATGTATTGGGTATTTTCACTACATTCTCTAATGTGGTCTTATTCATCCTCTAGGTATCGTATTGAATTTGTAATTAGTTTCAGTGGCTTTTGACTGATTCGAGGGTAATAATCCAAGATGTATGTTGTAATTGTAATAGTAATGGGTGGGATGTTTTCTCTTTATTTTCCATATTTTAGAATTATTTATTTGATTTGATGTATTGGGTATTTTCAGTACATTCTCTAATGTGGTCTTAATCATCCTATAGGTATCGTATTGAATTTGTAATTAGTTTCAGTGGCTTTTGGCTGATTCGAGAGAAAAAGTGCTTATTCTTCACTTTTGAAGGCATATTATATTTGTTTGAGGAAGTGGACTTTATGAATCTGGCGTGCATGTGTGGCCAAAACCCAATTGAAGTAATTCTCACTATACCATTTCTACAATGGCATGTAAGAGGCCATATCCTTACGTACTTCCATTTAGAGCCGTTTCTGCTTTGATGGGAGCTAAAGCACAATACGCTTATGGCAAATTCTTATTTGAGATTTTTCTATGGTAAAGGCATAATTTGTTTTTGTTGTTATTAGTTTTAGGCATTGAAATTTATTATACAAATAGCCAGATGATTTGATTTGCTATATTTAAGATCTATTAATATATATCCTTTCTTTTGGTATTAGAATTCTGTTGATTTATTTAAGAAACTCTTAACAAGAGATATTGTAGGGAATAGACACCCTATTACTTGGTTTTACAGGGATTTTATCTTTTGAAATCGGTGGTATTTTTCATTGCAATGAGTTTCTAAATACAGTCAATCCTATTCCTTTCATTCCCGTAATTTCATTATATTGATGATGCTCTTATGGCCATATCTTTATGTATAAGCGCTACTTACATTTAGATTCTTTTCTGCTCTGATGGGAGCTAAAGTACAATAGGTCAATGGTAAATTCTTATTTGAGATTTTGCTGTGTTATAGGCATAACTCATCCACATGTTTGTTTTATGTTGTTGATTAGTCAGTTCTGATTTATTTTGTTGTTATTAGTTTTAGGCTTTGTTGTGTACTTGTAGGTATGGTAGGGAATATCCACCATATTAATTGGTTTATAGGGCTTTTATCTATTGAAATTGGTGGTATTTTTTCACTGTAACAAGTTTCTAAATACAGTCTTGTTCCTTTCATTCCCAGATTTCATTATATTGATGATGCTCTTATGCACCTATGGGGCAATGCAAAGTTGATGCCCATAAATATTGGAGAAGGATCATGTTTTCTTTTTCCAGGTAATAACTCATCCACATGTTTGTTTTATGCTGCAGATTAGTCAGTTCTGATTTATTTTATTGTTATTAGTTTTAGGATTTGTTTTGTGCTTGATCCACCATATTAATTGGTTTATCGGGCTTTTATGTATTGAAATTGGTGGTATTGTTTCACTGCAACAAGTTTCTAAATACAGTCTTGTTCCTTTCATTCCCAGATCTTGCAATGTTACAGGCATAGGTAATCTACATGTTTTTTACATGTTTCTTTTATTGGTTTTATGCTTTGCTCCATATCAAGACATATCTGTGTTGGTGAGAATTTTTTTCACTATATTCATCTAAATATAAAGACATATCTGCGTTGATGAGAATTTTATTCACTATATTCATCTAAATTTCAATTATCTTAGTGATGTTTATGCCAGGGATAGTTTTGCGTATAGGTAGAAATCATGCAATAATACATAGAGAGTTGACAACCAATACAAGTAAACTATACAAACTGTAACTTGTCATTTGTTTGCATTATAATGGTAAATTCTTATTTCAGATCCCTCAGAGTTACAGGCATATGTCATCCACTTGTTTCTTCCATGCTCTTATTGGTTTTGGGCTTTGCTGCATATTAGGACATATTTGTGTTGATGTGGATTTTATTCACCATATACACCTAATTTTCAATTATCTTAGTGATGCACATGTAGGGTATTGTTGTGGGTATGGACATAAGTGATACAATAATAGAAGTATACTATACAAACTGTAACTGGCCATGTGCTTGCATTATAGCCGTGTGAGAGAATTTTGTGAATCTAGTATTTTTGTTATATATCCAGAACATCACTGAAGTTAAATTTTTATTAAAATCATTGTTGTGGTGGCATGTAACATGCCTTATTTGTTATGCTCATCACCATCTACATCTAAATTTCAATTATCTTAGTGATGTTTATGTAGTGGATATTAATAAATAGAGAGTTAATGACCAATACAGGTACACTACAAATTGTAATTGGTCATGGGTTTGCATTATATTTCTGAATTGATGGGTATTATATTGGTCATGGGTTTGCATTATATTTCTGAATTGATGGGTATTAAGTTATAATAATACAGTGCTAAATTCTTATTTCAGATCATGTAGTATTATAGCCATACGTCATCGACATGTTTCTTTCATGTTGTAGCTTAGCCAAATTTGAATTCTAGCTTAGCCAAATTTGAATTGTTTTGTTGTTACTGGTTTTAGGTTTTGTTCCATATAGGTATTAAGTTATAATACCTATATTTCTGAATTGATGGGTATTA
>CBVK0100043906.1:0-29896 GCA_900067695.1 Picea abies
TGTCCCTTTCGTCGCTTGAATGAGAAAAAGAGGGGCACTTGCAAGTCTAGTTGGTTTTTCTATATAGGACATGGGTTAGTGTATTAATCAAACAATTCAATCTCATGAAATAAACAAACAACTAATCTAACAACAACTAAAGAAATAACTAAAGAAATGAAACTAAAATGCATGAGGGAATTAGAACCAAAACTAATCAAAAAAATGACCAATAATCATGCCACCAATGGAGAAGTATATTAGTGGGAAAACACCGTAGAGAAAGGGGGACTTGTGGATACCCTCTTCCTCCTTGGGAGGGCTCTTGAGTCCCCTATGTGAGAGCTCTTCTTACAAATGGTAAACTAGAAATAAAATGGTGAAGAAATCCAATATTATTCCCTCAAGAGGTGAGGTGAATAGCTTAATGAGATGTTTCTAGTATGCTCCAATAATAAAAGAGGTTTCTTGTAGGATAATAGAGGCAAAATAACAATACAATGAGATTCTTTAATTCTAAGTGCACCCATGGCATCCTTTTATAGCTTCCCTTTGAGATAATATCCAACTAGTCTTTAGTGTGAACAAGTGGCTCTTTAGGGCACCCTTAGGTCTTTGACCATCCCCTCACTTGGATTCAACTTAGATTTGAGTGTCAAATAAAGTAGGGAGCTAGTTTAGAAGTGGGTGGGGGGCCGACAATAACCATAAATGCGCCGTTCACAGGTGTGCACGACTTTTCTCGTACATAGTCACGCATATCACACATTTTGTGCTCTATGGGATTCTTTGGACCACACATTATGCACGCGCTTCCTTTAGTGGTTTAGCGCATGCCAATTTTTTGACCAGTTGTATAGTTTTTGCCTCTTGGAAAATGCTTTCTTGGTGATGCAGGTGCATTAATAGGTGTTTGGAGATGCTGTATTCTTGTAACCATTTGCGAATGAAATTTCAGTGATAACATGAGTATTTACATATTACAAAAATAGGCTCATTGTCCCTTAGCATCTAGGCTCTCTAACCTAATAACCGTACAGGCACCTTGGTCCAAAATATCCTGGTTCACCAGCCTATAAAACATTTAAATTTATATGTACAACTGGGTTTTAGCCTAGGGGTATTACATTCCCCTCCCTCTTATTTATACAATGTACTTAGTGCAATATATACCCTTATATAATAAAAAATTTAACAGTTTTCAAAAGTATGTGGATACTTTGCCCACATATCCTCTTCATGCTCCCAAGTTGCATCCTCAGGACAATACCATGTCCATTGGACCTTTACTAGCCCTATGGCTCGATTCTGGAGCTGCTTGATATTTCGGTTCAATATGCACATCAGATGCAATTGAAAGTCACCTTCCTGCTCCACCTGAATCACATTCCAATTAATGACATGATTAGAACAAGGTACATAGTTTCTAAGCAATGATACATGGAATACATTATGAATACACATTGATGCAGGTAAAGCAGGCATACATGCTACATGCCCAATCCTTTCTAAGATTTCAAATGGCCCTAAATAACGAGCTTCTAGATTTGACCAATTTCCCAATCTTAGGGAATTTCTCTTGGAATTTACTTTTAAGAACACATGGTCACCCACTTTAAATTATCTGTTAGTTCTTCCCTTATCAACATAACTTTTCTATCGGTCTTGGGAATCCTTTAAATTCTATTTTATTTTCATCATTTGTTATTCCACTTCCCTCAATAGTTCTTTCCCAAACACTTCTCTATCTGCGAGGTTGTCCCAACTTACTAGTGTGTTTCACTTTCTGCCATACAGAGCTTCAAATGGGCTCATCTTTAAGGATTATTGATACCCATTGTTATAAGAAAATTTCACCAAATTCAAGTAATCCTCCCATTTGGATGGTTTATCCATCACATACATCCTCAACATATATTCAATCACTTGATTTACTCTCTCTATTTTCCCATCTGACTTTGGATGATAGGCCATGCTAAAGTACAAATTGGTTCCAAATTATTTGAATAATCCTTTCCAAAAATTTGAGGTAAATTTTGGGTCTCTGTCAGTCACAATGGTCTTGTGTATATCATGTAGTTGAGAAATTTCCCTCATATAAATATCAACAATGTTGATTGCCTTGTGAGTGAGATTTACTGGAATAAAGTGGGAAGCTATAGTAAGCTTGTACACCAACACCATGATGGAATCATGTTGCTCGGTTTTTATGGTAAGCTTGGTGATGAAATCCATTGTTACAACTTCCCACTTCCAATAAGGAATGGGTAATAGTTGTAGAAGACCAACTGGGTGTCTGTGCTCAACCTTCACTTTTTGACATTCCAAACACTTGGAAATAAAATAAAAAACCTCTTTCTTCATGCTTGGCCAATAATATTGGCTCTTGATAGTTGCAATATTTTTCTGATAACCTGGGTGTCCAGCATAAGACACATTATGCATTTCTCGCAATATCAGATTCTTCAATTCCCGTGAATATAAATTATTGGGAATATAAGGCAAGTGCATTATCAAATTCTTCCGTAAATTTCTTTACTGAAGTTCTTCCTTTACCTCCATGTATTTCTAATATGATTTTGTAGCTTCTAGAATCCTATATTTCAAATCTGATAGGTACATGCTAATGGTCGTAGCATGCATCGAATGTACCCTCCTGCTAAGTGCATCAACCACCTTGTTCTCTTTACCCTTGATATGTTTTATATCAAAATCATATTCACCGAGGAAACCTAACCACCTGCTTTTCCTGGCATTTAGATTTGGTTGTCCAAACAAATATTTTAGACCACTATGGTCTGTCCTTAACTCAAATATTTTTCCCATGAGGTAGTTCCTCCATATCTTCAAGGAATGCACTATGGCTTTCAACTCCAAATCATGAGTAGCATAGTTCCTTTCATGCTCCTTCAACTTCCTTGATTCATAGCACACCAGATACCCATTCTGACTAAGGACTCCACCCATTCCTTATTTACATGTATCGATGAACACAATGAAATTTTCATTTGGATCAACAATCCTTAGTATTGGATAACTTGTTAACAATTGCTTCAAGTGTTGGAAACTCCTTTCATAATTCAATGTCCACTCAAATTCCACACCTTTCATTTGCAAGGAAGTGATTGGGCATGCAATATTTGATAATCATTTAATAAATATCCTATAGAACTTGAAAGACCCATGAATGATCTCACCTCCGAGGCATTCCTTGGTGTTGGCCATCCTTCAATGGCCCTTATCTTTTCTCGATCCACTGCTATCCCTTCCTCTAAAATGATATGGCCCAAATAATGAATTTACTTTTGGTAGAATGAACACTTGCTCAATTTGGCATACAACTGATGCTTCCTCAATACCTGTAACACCATTCTTAAGTGATGTTCATGCTCTCCTTTGGACTTAGAATATATCAAAATATCATCCAAGAAGGCAATGGAAAACTTATCCAAGTAATTCCTGAATATACCATTCATGAGACACATGAAGATGGCTAGTGAATTTGACAACCCAAATGGAACCACTGTGAAATCATAATGGTCAGATCTTGTTCTGAAAGCAGTCTTGCTGATGTCTTCTTATCTAATTATTACCTGATGATAACTCGACCTGAGATCAATATTGGAGAATATTTTTTCATCTTTGAGCTAATAAAAGAGGTCATCTATCCTAGGAAAAGGATAATTGTTCTTCACAGTTACCTTGTTACACTATCTAAAGTCTATGAAAAGTCTCAAAGTTCCATCCATTTTCTTTACAAATAATATTGGGGCACCCCAAGGTGACACACTTGGGTGTATGTACCCCTTTTTCATAATTTCTTCCAGTTTCATCTACAATTCCTTTACCTTTGGTGTACTCATCCTATAAGGAGTCTTAGATACTAAAGTTTCTCCCGACACCAGATTGATGGAGAAGTCACCAATCCTGGTATTTCCTTGAATACATCTTCAAACTCTTTTAGGACTGCATAATCTTCAATATTTGGTACCTTGTTTTTAGGTGTATCTTCCATTTGTGATGTAAATATTTGACACCCTTTCATGTAACTCTTCTTCAACTGCAAGGATAAAATTTCTCTGAGGGTTATTGCCCCAAGAATTCCTTGTACTGTCCTTAAATTCCCTTTCTCATCCAAGAAAGTAAATGCATTATTATAATAGTCTAGGATAGCATGATGTTGGTCCAACCAATCCATACCAATTAGGGATTCATAGGAACGTAAAGGTACAATGTTAAAATCTTCCTTGGTTCTCAATCCAAATAGTCTAGGATAGCATGATGTTGGTCCAACCAATCCATACCAATTAGGGATTCATAGGAACGTAAAGGTACAATGTTAAAATCTTCCTTGGTTCTCAATCCATTCATGTCCATTGGGCATGCCTTACCCATCTCAGTAATTTTCCTTTTAGCTCCTATAGCCAGCCGCACCAACCAAGGTGTTCCAAGATTTCTTTTTGGCAATTGAAATATCTCCACCATATTAAGATCTAGATAATTATGACTAGATCCAGAATCAATCAGGATAGCAATGGGTTGGTTGTTAATCTTACCTTTTACTTCAACTGTATGTGACTAGAGCTCAACTTTATTTTTATCCAAGGTTGCATAGATCCTAGGTAAATTTCTACCCATGTCCCCCACTGTATCAACATGTTGTACATTTTGAACAATCCTCACTTTTTCACCTTTGTGAGGGAAATATCGGTACATATGATCTCCCTTACAACCCCAACATTGGATAGGTGGCTGCCATCCAGAATCAATCAGGATAGCAATGGGTTGGTTGTTAATCTTACCTTTTACTTCAACTGTATGTGACTAGAGCTCAACTTTATTTTTATCCAAGGTTGCATAGATCCTAGGTAAATTTCTACCCATGTCCCCCACTGTATCAACATGTTGTACATTTTGAACAATCCTCACTTTTTCACCTTTGTGAGGGAAATATCGGTACATATGATCTCCCTTACAACCCCAACATTGGATAGGTGGCTGCCTTGGTATTTTCCCCAATGTTTCTATCATTCTGGGTTCTTTAGAAGCTATCTGTCCTTGAGAATTATTTTTGAAGAATGGTGGCTTGATCTCCTCTTCCTTTGGTCCTTCATACTTTTTTTTTTCTTCCCACGTCCTTTGGAAAGTTGGTCTTCCTCTATGCTGATCATAAAGGAGTTTATCCCTCGTTATAGTTTCCTCTAGTGTCTTGGGATCATCATACTGTATCTTATCACTGATAAATGATGGCATCCCACTCAAATACCTCTGAATCTTAAGTTGTTCATTCTTGATGAAAGAAACACATTTCAACAAACCTAAAAACCTCCTTTCATATTCATCTATAGTCATATTCCCAAGCTTGAGTTCAAAGCAATCTTTCATTTTCTTATCATATTATCGCTTATTCAATTATTTCTTTTGGAAATACCTCATGAATTCCCTCCAAGTGACCTTCTTCTCATCAATGTGTTGTACCTACACAAATTGATCCCACCACATTGATTCTTTTCCATTGAGATGACAAATGCCAATTCTTCCTTCAACTTGTGAATAATAGTTATACAATTGGAAATACTTCATCGTGCCTAGAATCCATGTCTCTGCATCCTCATCCTTCTTGTGCTCACCATCAAATGTTGGAGGCTTGATTTTTTTCATTTCCCCTTGTAGCTCCTCCACCCCAGACATTTTCTTATCCTTCATTACCCATATTAACATACATCCCTCTGATCTCATCTTCATGGCTGGAAGCCCCCTATGCATCTTGCATGATTTTGAACTTTATGGCGATCCTGTTATGATATAAATGCTATTAACTCTGCAAAATGTGCAACAAAAAAAAATTCTTAGGATTAATAATTTACAATTACATAAAGTTTCATATGATTCTGTTCCAATAATGTATCAAAATTCTTTCTTTCATGAATCCACCTACAATTTCTCAATACTTAGATTATTTTAACCTATGCAGACTCATGGACTCATTGACTCACATACTCATCAAAGCATAACACTCCCTTTCATAATTTCACCCAAAGAGTTTCCATGCTTATCCATTTTCATCTTTAGTTAACCATTTTTGCTTTCTCACAGACTCATGGACTCACAGAAACATAACTCCAACACTTAGATTATTTTTCTTATTTTTCATCTAAGCAGACTCGTAGACTCACGAGTTCTTAGTTCTTCCTTTCATAAGTCTGCTTGAAAAGTATCAATACTTAGATTACTTTCATCTATGCATACTCACGGACTCATGGAATCACAGCCTCATGGAATCACAGACTCATAGAATCACAGACTCACAGAATCATAACTCCAACAGTTAGATTATTTTTCATCTAAGTGGACTCTCGGACTCTCAGAATCATGGAAGCAAAACTCCAACACTTAGATTATTTTTCATCTAAGAAGACTCGTAGACTCTTGGAATTGTGGACTTAGAGAATCATAACCCTCCCTTTCATAAGTCCATTCGAAGAGTTCCCATACTTAACCATTTTTCCAATTCTTTGTACTTGCAGACTTACAAACTTGTGGACTCATGGTCTTGTCACCTTTCTTTCATAAGTCCATCCGAAAAGTCTCAACACTTAACCATTTTTCCACTTATTTAGACTCGCGGGCTTGCATACTCACAAAATCATCATAAGTATCAACACTTAGCCATTTTTCCGTCTTCGCGGACTCAAGGACTCATAATAAGTCCCAACACTTTACCATTTTTACACTTCTTTGGACTTTTCTTTCATAAGTCCATCCGAAAAGTCTCAACACTTAACCATTTTTCCACTTATTTAGACTCGCGGGCTTGCATACTCACAAAATCATCATAAGTATCAACACTTAGCCATTTTTCCGTCTTCGCGGACTCAAGGACTCATAATAAGTCCCAACACTTTACCATTTTTACACTTCTTTGGACTCACGATTTTGTAACCTTTCCTTCATAAGTCCATCCAAAAAATCTCAAAACTTATCCATTTTTCCACTTCTTCAGACTCATGGAATCATAGACTCGTAGACTCATCACAAGTCTCAACACTTATCCATTTTTTTTTCTTTGCATACTCACAGACTCATCATAAGTCTGAACACTTAGCCATTTTTCCGTCTTCACGAACTCATGGAAACATAACTCCAACACTTACATTATTTTTTATCTAAGTGGAATCACAAACTCTAAGAATTGCAGACTCACAGACTTTCATACTTACATGTGATTTCTTCTTACTTTCTTAAATCCTCCTGAAAAGTCTTAATACTTAGCCATTTCCCCACTTCTTCGGACTCACATACTTACAAACTTGCAGACTCATGAAAGCATAAATCCAACACTTATATTATTTTCATATCCCTACCTCCGTGTACATGCCACCATACCAGTACACCTCACCTTCCTCCATGTCATCTGACACATGCCCCCCCCACGTTATGTTGACGTCAACGTACGAAAAAATACCAAAATTTTTCCAATTTTCCCTATTTTCCAAAATTCCAAAAATGCTCAAATTTGCCCAAAAATGGAATTCCTTCTTGGGTTGTCATTAGAGCTCCATGTCTAAGATTAATACAACCAATTCAAGAAATTTACATATAAATTTGTACGTTTCTTTCAAATTCGACTCTTTCACTTCAAATTTTCCATTATTTAACTCCAGGAAATTGGGGCTTTTGTCCAATTTCATTCAATTTCACCAGGGTCGCTCTGCAACTATTAAATTTATTTAATTTCATTCAGTCAGCCATAGACTTATGTTGACTTCAAATTTGACCAATTTCAGGTCTAAATTTTTTCAGACGAAGATTAAAGTCTGGAAAAGCTCATCCTTGGACCAAATTTCCCAAATTCCTTAGGAATTTAACAACATAAATTGGGGCTTCGACCCAATTTCACTTAGATTATTTGATACTAATTTGTAACCTACCCAACCACAAAATATGGCCATTCCACATAGAATTATAAATTATGATACCATTACATTAAACAATGAATTCTTCATTTGAACAGAATTAAGCGAAATTAATAACATGTATGCAACGATAACAATTCATATATAGAATTTAACAACATAGGTTCCATGAAAAAATCACATTATTTCACACACACAGTAAATGAAATAATCACATGAATGACACTTATCTCAGAAAATAAAAACCAACTACATGCATACCTTCCATGTTCCTCCTAGCCTTAGACCGCACTGCTTATATCTCTCAACAGTGGGTCATCCCTGAGATGGGGCTAAATTCCACTAGAAGAAAGGATTTCCAACTTGGGCTAAGGTCTCTTTAACAACATATAAAATAATACAAAGGTTCCTACTCAAACTAAGACCCTACGATATCTCATTCCCCACATTCCTGTCCCACCCCAGAAAGTGTGCCCCTTCTCTACTCAACAATATTTCGGCTGCCCCACTTCCCTTCGAAAGGCTTGAACAACAGGTCGAACATGAAATATGAGAGACATGTAGCTGCAGTTTGGCACCTTGGGAAATAAATTCCCAACGTTTACCTCACTTGTAGAGAATTATCACGGGCTTGAAAACTTGCTTCTTTAGTCCTATGGGCTTGGCAACCCACTTCTTCAATCCTACGGGCCTGACAACCCACTTCTTCAATTCAACTCTTGAGCTAACCAGTACAAGCACATGTTCCTTGTTACATTCCAATACCGTAAGGTATGATTCCTAGTTGCCTCCCTCAAGAAATGATAATAATCCCCAGAAAAATAATGATAATTACCCCTTCGCACTATGTCCCCATATATATATATATGCATGTGTCTTTTAAAACACTTGGAAACCAAGGGACTCCCTTGTCCCTACTTTATAACTTCAGATATATTCATATCCATTACTTTAGATTTAATGAATACTAATATAATATTCCATTGGGATTTATCCCCCTATCTTAGCCCCTTTCCGAGACTCTTAGCCCCCTTTTCCATTCCTAGTGGAGTTTATCCCCCTATACTAATTTGTGGGTTAGTCTGCAACATTGATGTACTTTATTAAAAATATGATTGTTTACATATTACAAAAATAGACTCACTGGCCTTTATCATCTAGAATCTTCGGCCTAATAACCACACATGCACCTTGGACCAAAATATCATGGATCACAAGACTATAAAACATTTACATTTATATGTACAATTGGGGTTCGGCCTAGGGGTATTACATTCCCCTCCCCCTTATTTATGCACTATCCTTAGCACATTATATACACATATACAATCAAAACTTTAATAGTTTTAAAAAATATGCGGGGTACTCTTCCCGCATATCATCTTCATGCTCTCAAGTTGCCTCCTCAGGACTGTACCAGGTCCATTTGACCTTTACTAGCCTTATGGCTCGATTCTGGAGCTGCTTTATCTTCCGCTCCAATATGCACACCAGATGCACTTGAAAATAACCTTCCTACTGCATTGGGTACATACTTTTTAAGCAATGATACATGGAATACATTATGAATATACAATGATGCAAGTAACGCAAACATGTATACTACACACACAATCCTTTCTAGGATTTGAAATGGCCCACAATAACGAGCTGCTAGCTTTGAACAATTTCCCAATCTCAGGGAACTTCTCTTGGCCTTTAATTTTAAGAACACATGGTCACCCACTTTAAATTCTCTATGGGTTCTGCCATTATCAACATAACTTTTTTTCCTGTCCCGGGAAGCCTTTAAATTCTATTTTATTCGCAACATATGCTCTTCCATTTCCCTGAGTAATTCCGGCCCAATTATTGTTATGTATGCAGGGTTGTCCCAACTTATCGATGTGTTACACTTTATGTCATATAGAGCTTCAAATGGGCTCCTCTTTAAGGATGCTTGATACCCATCTTTATAAGCAAATTCCACCAAATTCTTTTGCTAACAAATCTTGTTATCCACCTAGTGCTTTTCTTTCAAGCACCAAAATCATGCATTCATACCGTAGCTGGAATTAATTTTCTCTATTCCATAGAGCTACTTCATGCAATAATTCATCTCATTGTTCCATTGGACACACCCTCATGATTACAACTACCATTCCATAAGCATCCTTGAGTCACCTCTTCCTTGTTGCACCCACCCTTCCAGGCTCAGGTATTCCTTCACTGCTACATAGTCCCTCAATGATCTATATTTCCAAGGCTTTCACACCCAAGGAGAGTGATAACTTATTTCCAGAACCCCACCAAGGTTTTACATTTATAGGGTTCCAATGTCTCCAACAATATATGTTCTTCCCAAGGATTCCAACTTTAATAAATATTATCTCATCTGTATCACACACATACAATCAAATATTATAAAAACTTCATTTAGAAATTCAAATTCATTTCATAAGGAAATTCAACTTTTCCACAAGTATGAGATTCCCTCTCATAATTTTCTTGGCTGTTGTAACAACAAGATTTAGTCTTTCTTATGGATTTCAGTAGTGCCACATTTGAGACCACCTTTCTTGAAATATTTCCATCTTGAATTCAACCAAACAAATGATTAGTATTTCATGTACCATAAAATTCTATTGTAATACTTGCAAAGGCTCACAAGTGATTTCAGAATTGTCTACACTTAACAATTCAATCACAACCATCAAACTATTTATTTATTAGAATGAAATTATCATTCTCTACACATGCATGTTCAACAATTATGCCTTTTCTTTTCCTAGCAATTATTATTTTGTTTCCCGAACGAAAAATTCCTGTAGTCAATGCTCATGTGACTACTTGACTTGCAACTTTCCCATTGCAATGTCTAACAACTCTTGAATGTCCTCAACTCCAAGAGTTAGTAATAATTGTAACATTTCAGTTGTTAGCATAATCATTTCCATTAAATATCATGTATGCATGCATTCACAAAAATGCATTCAACAATGCATTCAAGCATAATAATTTTATCATTCATAAGTATAACTCTACCACTTACTATGCATGAGTGAAACTCTCAATGCATATCTATTCAATGCACCTTTGCATTGATTTTCAGAATGCTCTATATCTAAGTCATGTATCTCACAATTGATAAATTGGAAATTCTGGCTAATGCCTTTCCATAACCAAACTTTGCCATAACCAACCATGTCATGGTCTCATATATGACTATCTTTTCTGGAATCCATTCCTATAACATGTTCATACCTTTTATTGCTTTGGTTATTAGCTCATAACCAATTAACATGACATGCCACTATGTCATTGTATGCATTCAAAAGATATATATATTTTTATAATTATTACAGGTCTCTAGCCTTTACCACACCTAGTGGTATCTTACTCCCATTAATGAATTCACATAATACAATAATGCGATTTTATAAAAATAACTCTGGCTAAGGGAATTCTCACCTAATTTCCCTTTAGCAATTATGAAATAAAATTACATAAAACTCATACTTGCATAGCTTCCATTAAATAAATTTGATGTTACCTGATTAGCTGAAAACAATAGAAGCTCCCATGTCTCTTTTATTAGTCTTATAATCAACACTTCAATTTTTTGTTGCTTCCTTCCATATGCAACAACATTAGTAACAACACTTGCAATCATGCAATAATTCTCTCTTTCCTGGTACAACAAGCATTATTAGCAACTTTCATATTAATATATTCAATAATAGACTAACTTATTCTTACTAACTTAATCTTATTATATTAACAAATTTGCATTCATCAATGCATACTTGTATGCACTAATAATGCATCATTATCATGCTCATAAATGCGTTTGAATGCCAATTTATTGTACTCAGTATGATTGTCCAACAATCCATAACATACTTGCTGCTACAGTAATTGCAACAACCTCTTTCTTCCTATATCACTTTTCTTTGTTGTTCCTGGTTGTCCCCAAATCTCACTGGATTCCTACATCCCTTTTGTGCTCTTACTGTAATCACTGCACATGATTATTTCTTCCCTAAGCTCTTTTCTAGCCAATCCACTCTTGGCTACCTTTGATTCCTTCCATATGAAACAACATTAGTAACAACACTTGCAATCATGCAATACTTCTCTCTTTCCTGGTACAACAACCATTATTAGCAACTTTCGTATTAATATATTCAATGATAGACTAACTTAGTCTTATTATGTTATATATATATTAACAAATTTGCATTCATCAATGCATACTTGTATGCACTAATAATGCATCATTAGCATGCTCATAAATGCATTTGCATGCCAATTTCTTGTACTAGGTATGACTGTCCAACAAGCCATAACATAATTGCTACTACAGTAATTGCAACAACCTCTTTCTCCCTATATCACTTTTATTTGTTGTTCATGGTTGTCCCCAAATATCATTGGATTCCTGCATCCCTTTTGTGCTCTTACTGTAATCACTACACATGATTATTTCTTCCCTGATCTATTTTCTAGCCAAGACACTCTTGGCTACCTTTGCTTTTCTAGCCACATACTATGATGATATTAATTTTAGCATTAAACTAGTTCTCGGATCCATTTGATCAAACACATACATGATCAAATTACATTTCCAGTCATGCTCTCTTATTGACTTTAGATCCTCAACCTCCATTTAATTTTTTGGACCAAACTGGTTCAACCTTTCCTTGATTGAACACTTCAACAATTGTGATTTATTGAACCAAAATTTTCTCCTTTCTTGGCCATTTGGTTTTAACTCGACTTGCATAGTCAATTTTCAACATGTTGCAATGCTACACGATGTCTTCTTTTCGAGCTGCACATAATTAACTGGAAGGAGCTAGCATTGCTCTTACTTTCCATCATAGATTCTAGTGATACTTTCCACCCATGGAATGTCACTTATGGTTATGTTCCACTTGATATAGATTCTCCGTATATTTTATTTCTTTTGCATTCTATACCAAGCATATCATAATTTTCTTCTTCATGGCTCCTTATTGTTTTCCCTCTAGAAGCCTTGTTTCCATTATCCTAATATGTTCAAGGACATGAATCCATCCTAGAATATTTCTTCCCTGTATGGAAAAACAAACTTCCTTAGGACCTGATTGCATTTTCTAGATCCAATCTATAAATACTACATTGTTTATGCACATGTTGGCACTTATTTAGTATGCACACACCCACATTACTCCACTCTGAAGTTTTTTCATACCACTGTGCTTCCACTGCGCTACTATGATAACCATCATGGGGGTGTTATCCCAAAAATGTAAGACTAATCCTTGGAAATGTTTCCTTTATCTCCAAGTACATATTTTGTCTTTCTTTATCAGAAAATTAGCATCACTGATCCAAAATGGATCCAAGAAGGCCTAAAAATCAAAGTTCTTAGAATCAGATGAAACCAATGCCATTGTGTTAGGATTGTTATGGTGATTCTGGCCATATAATTTTTTCTGCAAATGGACTCTATATGCGAAAGATATCACATTCTGATTGATTTCCCAAAGATGGAAAAAGTCAAATTGGTCAAAGTCAATAGGATGTACTACTGACATCAACAGTACAATAGATGATGTCAACATGATGTCATGATGATGTTAGCAGGACACATGGAATCACCATGAGGTGATATGTGTCACTCAATTTTGGCATTTTCAGGCTGAGTTGGACCAGTACGAAATTAACATGTGGTAGTGTACGAATGGCACATGGTAGTCCTATGTGACGTGGCCCAATGATAGGATGACATGTGGTAGTACAAACGATAGGTGGCTATACATATGCTGACATGGTAGGGTGACTGGGCTGTATAGATGCTGATGTGGCAAGGTGACTGGGCTGTATGGATGCTAACATGGTAGGGTAACTAGGTTGTATGACAGTGACATGGTAGTGCTGATTGTGTTGTTGACTGTATGATGACTGGATGGTACGGGCCAATCCAGAGGCGACAAATGGCCTAATCATAGGGCACCACGTGGCACCCCGTATTTGGCCAATGTGGGCTGGTTCAAATTTTTTTTACCTCCGCAAGTTTCGAACCCATGACCTTTGGTTGTTCCAACGGACTACACCAAACTCGCTAACCACCAGGGCTACACGTTGGGACTTAACCATAGTCTGTGAAATATTGTTTTGAATTGACATAGCCATGGGTTGTGGGATAAGACTCGATCGACGAGGGATATCTTGACTGAACAGGGGCTGTAGAACAGGAGCTAGCACAAAAGATGGGTGCGTGGAGTATTAGTACCAGGGCATGTGGCTGCCATACCACCAAGGTTTGGGGGCTTGAATGGAGGGTTAGGGGCCAACACCTAGCGCTTAGCCATATGGTGCACCTCATATGCCCAGGATCTCAAAGAAGGGGGGATGCACCCTAATTTTTTCCAATTTTGGGTTTTTGCACTATATTATATGGATTTTTGTGGATTTTTATGCCGTTTTTGGAGGATTTTAGCCATTATTGGAGGATCTGGAGCTTGATTTGAGGCCAGATATTGGGAGGAAGTTGGGAGGAGGATACCAACTCAAAATATATATAAACTAGGGGTTCTTAGAAACATTATAGAGGTTCATATTGAAAAAATAATGGTGAGTTTATGAAGCTTGAATCCATTTTTATGCAGGGAAGCCATTGAGGAGAGAAATTTTGTGAGCCAATTTCGGGAGTTACACTCAACATTTTTTAGTGCCGTCAGTTGTGTTGGATTATTGAGGTTGAGAAGAAAAAAACTAGACTAGTTTGAAATCCTTTTGACACTTTTCTGATTTACTTTTGAAGCATTGAAGAGAAATAAGAAAGCCTCACCCACTGAGACAGGCCTAGAGATGTAGGCAATCTTGCCGAACTCCGTTAACAAATTTTCTGTTATGGTTTTCTATTCTTTGTGATTACATTCTGATATGCATTTATTTATGATCACTGATATAATCTCTCATTAAGTTCTTCTTCTTTCATTAATTCTTAATTGGTAATTGAGCACATGCTTAAAACTTAACCAAGTCTTTAAAAATCTATTTCAGATCAATCACAACATATAATTCTTTTGAGAACAACCCTTCCCACAATGTCTTATATTATCTGTTTATTGAAAACCTTTATGGTGAATGGATCTTCACTACTTCAACCAATAAATATTTCCCTCTTGTTCCTTGATTCCATTCTAATTAGAATCAATGGATTTGGATTTACTGTAGTGATTTCCTTCACCCATAATTTTTTTCTTCTTAGCTTCTCAAGCCTTCATGGCTGCATCTAGAATCTTACGATATCATTCTTTAGTCTTGTCCTTCGATCATCTTGTGAAAGAGTCTCATCATAACGTTCTTTCCTTGATTACCTTTGCCAAAATTTCAATCCTCTCACATGTTATGAAAACCATCTCTCCACACTTCCATGGTCTCATCTTCATGCATATCCTTTACTATGAGTATAGACATTTTCAGCTGGTAGCTTCCTCAAGGAATCATTCCACATTTAGCATGCACATTTCTACACACACAACACCAAAATGTAGTGCATGCACCGCACATACATATCCAGTGTGCACCACTTTTCTGTCATGCACCAATATCTACCGTGCACAAATTTTGTGTCACACACCAATATCTATTGCGCACACCAATTATAATTAGTTTCTTTTTCCTTCATGGACTCACGAACTTATAAACTTGTAACCCTTCCTTCATAATTTCTTCCTAAAAGTATCAACACTTAACCATTTTTCCACTTCTTTGAACTTGCGGGTTCACATACTCACAGTATTGTAACCTTTCTTTCATAAGTCAATCCGAAAAGTCTCAACACTTAACCATTTTTCCACTTATTCAGACTCATGGATTCGCGGACTCAAAGACTCATCATAAAACTCAACACTTAGCCATTTTTTCATCTTCACGGACTCACAAAATCATAATAATTCTCAACACTTAGTATTTTTTCCACTTCTTCGAACTCATGAACTCACGATCTTATAGCCTTTCTTTCATAAGTCCGTCCGAAAAGTCTCAACACTTAACCATTTTTCCAGTTCTTCAAACTCACAGAATCATGGCCTTGTAACCTTTCTTTCATAAGTCCGTCCGAAAATTCTCAACACTTAACCATTTTTCCACTTCTTCGGACTCCCAGACTCACATAATCATCATAAGTCTCAACACTTAGCCATTTTTTCATCTTTGTAGACTCACAAACTCATAATAAGTCCCAACACTTAGCCATTTTTTCACTTATTCAAACTCACGGACTCACAGAGTCATAGTCTTGTAACCTTTCTTTCATAAGTCTATCCAAAAAGTCTCAACACTTAACCATATTTTCACTTCTTCGAACTCATGGACTCACATATTTACAAACTCATGGTCTTGTAACATTTCTTACATAAGTCCATCTGAAAAGTATCAACACTTAACCATTTTTCCACTTCTTCAGACTCGTAGACCCACAAACTCATCATAAGTCTCAACACTTAGCTATTTTTAGTTTTCACAGACTCATGGACTCATAATAAGTCCCAACACTTAGTAATTTTTCCACTTCTTTGGACTCACAGACTCACAGTCTTGTAACCTTTCTTTCATAAGTCTATCCGAAAAGCCTCAACACTTAACCATTTTCCCACTTCTTCTGACTCGTGGAATCGCGGACTCACGTACTCATCATAAGTCTCAACACTTAGCCATTTTTCTGTCTCCTCAGACTCATGGACTCATAATAAGTCCCAACACTTAGCCATTTTTCAGCTTCTTCAGACTCGTGGACTCACAGACTCACAAACTCACGGTCTTGTAACCTTTCTTTCATAAATTCGTCTAAAAAGTCTTAATACTTAAGCATTTTTCAACTTATTTGGACTCGCGGATGCAAAAACTCATGAACTCACAATATTGTAACCTTTCTTTCATAATTCCATCCGAAAAGTCTCAACAGTTAACCATTTTTCCACTTCTTCAGACTCATGGACTCACGGTCTTGTAACCTTTCTTTCATAAGTCCATCTGAAAAGTCTTAACACTTAACCATTTTTCCACTTCTTTGGACTCACAGACTCATAGACTCATCATAAGTCTCAACACTTAGCCATTTTTTTGTCTCCGTGGACTCACAGACTCATAATAAGTCCCAACACTTAGCCATTTTTCCGCTTCTTCAGACTCGTAGACTCGTGCACTCACAAACTCACGGTCTTGTAACATTTCTTTCATAAGTTCATCTGAAAAGTCTCAACATTTAAACCATTTTTCCACTTCTTCAGACTCTCGGACTCGAGGACTCACAGATTCATCATAAGTCTCAACACTTAGACATTTTTCCGTCTTTGTAGACTTGCGGGCTCACGAACTTGCGGACTTGTGGACTCACGAAAGCATAAATCCAACACTTAGATTAATTTTCATCTCCCTGCCTATGTGTACCTGCCACCATGGCAGTACATTTTACCTGTCACCACATTAGCTGATATGTGGCCCTTTCCCACGTCATGATGATGTTAACGTACGAAAAAATACCGAAAATTTTCCAATTTCGCCTATTTTCTAAAATTCCAAAAATGCTCAAATTCACTCAAAATTGAAATTTCTTCTTGGGCCGTCATTAGAGCTTTGTGACTAATATCAATACAACCAAATGAAGCCTTGTAGATATGCATTTTTTCATTGCTTTTCAAATTTGACTCTTTCACTTCGAATTTGTCATTATTTAGTTGCATGAAATTGAGGCTTTTGCCCAATTTCATTTCATTTCACCATGGTCACTCTGTAACCATTAAATTTTTCAATTTCACTCTACTATACAAAAATTTAACCTCTAGAGCCAGCCATTACTTGGGTGCACAGTCGGGCGACATTTTCGACATGAAAGTTTCTTCAATTCCTTCATGAATTAGGAAATTTATTTAACCAATTTCACTCAGTCAACCATATTCTTAAGTTGAATTCAAATTTGACCAATTACAGGTTTGAATTTTTTCAGACAAAGATTAGAATCAGGAAAAACTCATCCTTGGACCAAATTTCCCAAATTCCCCAGGAATTTTAACAATAGAAATTGGGGCTTTGACCGAATTTCATCTATTTTCTCCCGATTTCACCACGAAAACACAATAAACTCAAAGTTTAACCATCTACAGACCCAAATTTGTTCATTTTGTCGATGAAATTTGGAAATTTCCATTATCTGGTTAAATTTCCCCAACCTTCTTGTGGAATTCCTCTCAATTTCACTGCAACATTTTTCCAAATAGTTTGCTTGCAAACTCTGTAATTTCACTTCCGCGCTCAACTAAATGGCCCTTGTAGGCTCAATATTGAAAGTTAGGCTCTGATACCATTCTGTAACATACCCACCCACCAACTGGGATATGCCACTTAATTTTTTTTGAGCTTTGATACCATTTTGTAACGTACCCAACCACCAAGGCTGGTCACATCACACCAAAACTCTCTCTCATCATCTCTAATACCAATTTGTAACATCCATATTATTAGGGACTTAGCAAAAATTCTCTCGTAACATTCCCAACCCCGAGTTGGGTCACACCACGCGAAAATACGAGTTATGATACCATTAAATTAGATAATAAATTCAACATATGAACATAGTTAAGCATAAATAATAACAACATGCATGCAACAATAACAATTCATATACATAGAATTTAACAACATATATTCCATGACAAAAACTCATAATTGCACACCCACATTAATTGAAATAAACACATGAATGACACTTCTCTAAAGAAATAAACACCAAATTTCATGCATACCTTCCACGTTCCTCCCAGCCTTAGACCACACTGCTCATAACTCTCAGTAGTGGGTCACCCCTGAGCTGGGGCTAAATTACACCAAGGTAAAGGGTTTCTAACCCAGTCTAAGGTCTCTTTAATAACATATAAAATCAGACACATGTGCCTACTTAAGCAAACATCCTACAATATCTCATTCCCCACATGTCTGTTCCACCCTAGGAAGTGTTCTCTTTCTCTGCTCAATAGTCCTTCGACTACCCGACTTCCCTTCCAGGGCTTCAACAATAGGCCGAACAAGAAGTCTCAGAGCCCTGTAGCTACAGTTCAATACCTTGGGAAATCAATTCCCAACTGTTCTCTCATTTAGAGAGAATTCTCATGGGCCTGAAAACTCACTTCTTTAGCACAATAAAACTCTCACCTAGAGAGAAATGCATATGGGCCTAACGAACTGCTTCTTCGGTCCTACGGGCTCGATAAACTGCTTGTTCAATTCATTCCTATGGGCCTAACAATCCTCTTCTTCAATCCAACTCCTGAGCTAACCAATACAAGTACATGTTCCTCGTTACAGTCTATTACCATAAGGTACGATTCACAACTGCCTCCATGCATGAATCAATAATCCCTCCTACCTTCGCACTATGTCCCCAAATATATATATATATATATATATATATATATATATATATATATATATATATATATATATATGCATATGTCTTTTAAGACACTTGACACCCAATGGAATCCCTTGTCCCTACTTTAGAACTTAGGATATATTCATATCCATTACTTTAGCTTTAAGGAATACTAATATAATATTCTATTGGGATTAATCCCCCTAGCTTAGCCCCTTCCTAGAATCTTAGCCCCCCTTTCCCTTTCTAGTGGAGTTTATCCCCCCCATACTCATTTGTGGGTTAGTTTGCAATAGTAATGCACTTTATTAATAATATAAGTGTTTACATATTACAAAAATAGGCTCACTGGCCTTTAACATCTAGGCTCTCCGACCTAATAACCGCATAGACACCCTGACCCAAAATATCTTGGCTCACCAACCTATATGTTCATTTACATTTATATGTAAAATTTGGGTTTGACCTAGGGTTATTACACTTTTTATGAAGTAGAACAGTTTGTAAATGAATAACAAGATACCTTTGCAAAGTTATGTGTGCATCAAGAAGATTTTCTTTGGTGGGAGAATTGATCCAAGTGCAAATAGAATCAAGACACCGATTTTGTTTTGACTTGGGACTAATTAAAGGTTTCAATCAAGGACAAATTATATCTTGTCAAAAATTGGGAGGAACAATAAAAACAATGGAACTACATTTGACAAGTGCCCAACCAAATGGTTGATGCTTATATCCAAGAATTCAACCACTTTACCATTCCACTTAGAGTGATGGATGAAGAAGATATATTAATCATGAAGTTCATGAATGTAGTACTCACACTAATTCAAAAGAACTTGAGATGTTTGAGATCAACACTCTTGAATATTCCTATTGGAAGGCCAATCTAGTAGAAGCTAAAAGCAAGTGGAGGAATCCTAGTAATACCACTAGTACAATCTTGGTCAAGGTAAGAGAACCATTAGCAAGAATGTGGGACAAAGAAAAATGCATTCAATGAGATTGCATAGAAAAATGCTGAACCTAAGTCGCCTAAAGGAGGACAAAGCATGCCAAAGAAGAATACGGAGAAGGATGTTCAATTATGTAATTACTACAAGCACCGAGGGCATTAAATGATGAGTGTTGAAAGATACATTTGGAGAATCACCATAAATCTTATGCACTCAAGAAGGGAGAAAAGGATATTACAATACATGATAGCACATTGGAAGAAAATTCTTTGAAGGTATTTGTGTATGTTAGAAGATGAGGAACAGATCTACACTAAACCAACAAAAGAGAGGAAGAAAGATTTAAACAAGAAAGTAAATGACAAAGAAAACACACAACACATAAAGATTTTACCCTGGAAACCCAAATGAGAAAACCAACATTCCTTGAGTGTCTTTCTCTCTTGTTGTCTTATTCATTCATAATAAAAGGTTACATGCCTAACCTTGGCCTACACCTAAGACACAGTCAACATCATACATTCTTGATTTGCACAAGAAAAACCATGTATCCAATTCAACTTACATCTGCATGACCAACAAACTATAAATATTGGCTATTCTATGATTATTTATTAGCTTTTACAACATTAAAACACACCTTATTTATAGGCTTTACAGTAGGGAAAACCCTAAAGAAACATGCCCCAAAACGGTTACAAATCCACGTAGGTTATTGGCTACAAATCTCGCAAATCTCGAGATTATGTTACATTTGACTACCAATTCAAATTACGAGTCAACCTTCATTCGATCTTCAATCGGTTGCCATGTACCACCCTATAGACCTCTTTGACTTGTTGTCGATATATTCAACTTCGACTTTACCCAATCGAACCACCTTGACCTTTGCTTGTTGTCGATTTCTTCGACTTTGACTGTCACTTGATCCACCTTGACTAGAATTTCATTGCAAATAATATAACAACCCACCATTCTCCCACTTGTTGTTTTATTTGGTGAAACCAATATATCTCTTAAATCTCATTCACAAACCCAAGGAAACAATGCCCATTTCTTCTCTGCACCAAGAGAACTTCACAACACTCACAAACTTGGTCAAAGAGTCTATTATGTTTTCCAACGTGTCTACTTTATCCAACAACAACTTGTTTCTTTCCACCATGTCTCTCACGAAATGGTATTGTACATAAATGTACTTAGTCTTAGAATGATAAGTTGGGTTCTTTTCCAGGAATATTGTGCTTTGACTATCGCAACTTATCTTCATAGCTTCCTTCTCAAACCCGATTCCTGAACACATCCTTTGCATCCATACTACTTCTTTACTTACATGAGTGGATGCTACGTATTCAACTTCTATTGTTGACAAGGATACAACCATATGTCACTTACTCATCCAATTGATTGCTCCACCAAACATCTTGAACATATATCCACTGGTTGACCTTCATCAATCTACATCTCCAACCCAGTCGGTGTCAATAAAACCATGTACATTTACTTCACTACCATCTCCTGATTTTCCTTGGTAGCATGTAACATAATCTTTTTTTCCACATAAATACCTGAATACTCTCTTGAGAGTTGTCCAATGCTCCTTACTAGGTGTCGACATGTATATAATCAACACTCCCATTGCATGGGTAATGTCTGGTTGAGTGTAGACCATCACATACATTAGACTACCAATAACACTTGAATAGGGAACATGTGCCATGCCCTCTTTTCCTCCTATGTCCCTGGACACTATTCAATAGTTATCCTTGCTCCCATAGGAATTCAATCCTTCATAGGTTTGCAATCCTGCATGTTGAAACATTTCAAAATTGTTTCAATATACTTCTTCTGGTTCAACCAGAGCTTTCTAGCTACTCAATCTCTCTTGATCTCCATTCCTAGGATGAAGTTCGTTGCACTGATATATTTCATGTCGAACTTGGAGGATAGATGCTTCTTCACCTCCTTTATTGTGTTCGTCCTGTTTCCCATCAACAACATGTCGACATACAATGCTACATATATGAAACACCCACCTTGTTCTTTGGAATATATGCAGTGATCAACTTTGCTTCTCACAAACCCCAAACCAAGGATGTATGTGTTGAAATTTTGGTACCACATCCTTGGTGATTGCTTTAGACCATAAAGGGATCTTTTCAGTTTTCACACCAAATCTTTCTTACCCTTTAATACAAATCCTTCAGGCTATTTCATGTAGATTTCTTCTTCCAGGTCCCCATGTAGGAACATTGTATTTACATCCATCTATTTTATTTCTAGATCAAATGCTATAGCCATAGACATTATTACTCTAATGGAATTTAATTTTTCAATAGGGAAAAAATCCCATCGAAGTCAACTCCTTTGACTTGGGAATATCCTTTCGCTACCTGTCAAGCTTTAAATTTCTCAACTTGACTTGTTGCGTTAATCTTCTTATTGAATACCCATTTCTTCCACTAGGTGATTCGACGAAGTCCCACATATCATTCTTGTGCAAGGATTCCATATCTTATACCACGACATCCTTCCAGATTTTTCCCTCTACTGAGTTGGATGCCTCCCCGACCGACTTGGGCTCATAATCAGTGGAAGTTAACACACATGTGGAATAGAATTTGGTCAGACTATACCTTTCAATTGGTTTTCTTACTCGTTCTTTTCTCCTTACAATTGAGGTATTTTTTTCCACCTCTTCTTCTAATTCATTCGACTCATCTTAATCATCTTCTTCATTCCTCAGTTCAAACCACACCTTCTCTGGATTATTTACCATTTGAACCATTTCTTTAGGTTCATAATTCCTTTTGACTTCTCTGAAGACCACATCTTGACTGTACACTATTTTCCTTGATGCAAGATCCTAGAGCTTATATCCTTTCATCACTTCTTTGTATCCAAAGAAAATACAATTGACTACCTTCTTTTCCATCTTGCTCCTGTTTTCCTTGGGAACATGCACAAATGCATCACAACCAAATACTTTGAGATGTGAAACCGAAGGCTTCTTACCAGACCATACCTCATGTGTAGTTGTGTCGACTAGTGCTGGTGAAGGAGACATATTCACTATATATTTTGCAATGTCGACTGCCTCCACCCAGAATTCTTGTGTGAGCCCAACACCACCGAACATGCTCCTTTCCTTGTCCATTAATGTTATGTTCATTCTCTCAACAACTCAATTTTGATGTGGGGTATAGGGTGTGGTGTTTTGGCATGAAATGCCATACTACTTGCTGAACTGATCAAATTCATTTCCACATAATTCACCACCGTTGTCAGTTCTCATCACCTTAATCTTCTTATCTTTATAGTTTTCTACAAGACATTTAAACTCTTTGAATTTCTTGAAAACCTCTGCTTTCTTCCTCATGAAATATATCCATGTCTTCCTGGAAAAATAATCTATGAAGAAGACATAATACATGGATCCACAAAATGAAGACACTGAAATGGATCCAAACACATCAGTATGAACCAACTCTAGAATCCCCTTTTCCCTTGTCACTCCAGATGGGAACCTCACCTGAATTTGTTTTCCATATATGCAATGTTCACAAAAATAAACTTCTAAATTACATTCAGGAAAATATTCGACCATACCTTTTTTATGCATAGCTTGAAGTCCTTTTTATCCAATATGTCCCATCATCTCATGCCATATCATGGTCAGGTCAACTTTACGATGACTTGTCAAGTCATTTTGAATCGACTCATCCCGAGTCGAGTTGAGTTAAATCGACTTCAGGAACAACAATGCTGTTGCATCCAGTAGAGTCGGCATTCCTTAATAACTTGTATATGGTTCCAATATTAACTCCTTTCATTAATACCATGACACCTCTGACTATATTGCACATATCCTTTTGAAATAAAGTGTGCACCTCTACATCACTCGTATTTATGATATATATGAGGTTTCTTGCCAAACCTGGAATGTGTAGCACACCCAAAAGGGTTATCCTCCTCCCGTTCTATAGTATCAGTCGAACTCTTCCTCGTTTGACAATTTTGGTTTTCGAGTCATCCCCCAAGAACACATCTTCTCCTTCATATCATTCATATTTGTAGAACCATTCTCTATGTGGTTTCATATGATAGGATGCTCCTAGGTTGATCAACCAAACATCTTGATTTGAGTGTGTACTAGTCAACGTCAGGTACACATTTCCTCCCTTATCTGGAGTCATCTTTCTCTTAGTCTATTGCTTCTCGTCGGATCTTGCACTGACTTCCATTGCCTTTGAATTTCAGTCCCTTTTGTAATGCCTAGCTTTACTACATTTCCAACATCTTCTCATCGACTTAACATGGGATTTAGATATACCCTTCGACTTACACTTTCTACCGAAGAATTTTCCTTTATCTCTGTCAATTGGTTGACCTCTCACCACTAATGCATCTTTGGTTGATCCTTCCACGTTATTCCTTCTCATTCCTTTTGAAAATAGATGCAACCATGTCTTCTAGTGCTAATGTGGTTGAATTTCTCTCTATATCCATGACTAATATATCCCAGGAATCTAGCAAAGAACATAATAGGCTAACACATTTCTCCTCCTTAGTGATTTTAATATCCACATAAGATAACTGGCTTATAATGGGATTAAATGAATTTAAATGATCAATCACCGAAATTCCCTCAATCATCCTCAGAAGATTCAATTTCTTTATGAGAAACAACTTATTTATCAGGGGTTTCGACTGGTACAAGATTCCCAACTTGTCCCACAGTTTCTTGGCTTAATATTCACCTGAGTTATTCAGTAGTACCGAATCTGCAAGACAAAGTCGAATCCTACTCCTTTCCCTTCTCTCAAGTTTATCCCATTCTTTTATAGGCATACCTATCGAAATGGTACTTGGATAGACTGTTTCCCATTGTTCTCAATCTACAAGGAGATCTTCAATTTTAATCTTCCAAATCTCAAAATTATGGCCATTGAATTTTTCGATCTCTATTCTCAATATAATCACCATTCTTTAACATAATATTTAAATATTTTTGACTTATGACTCTTACTGAACCTAGGGTTTAGATCAGAGCCAATATTGTTAAACCAAGATTTGATACCACATGTTAGGAAATGAGGAACACTTCCACACTAAACCTAGAAGAAGAGAGGAAGAAATATTTAAACAAGAAATTAAATGACAAAGCAAACACACAATACATAAAGATTTTACCCTAGAAACCCAAATGGGAAAACCAACATTCCTTGAGCTTCTTTCTCTCTTGTTGTCTTATTCATTCATAATAAAAGGTTACAACCTTGGCCTACACCTAAGACACAATCAACATCATAAATTCTTGATTTGCATAAGAAAAACCCTGTATCCAATTCAACTTACATCTGCATGACCAACAACCTCTAAAGATTGGCTATTCTACGATTATTGATTAGCTTTTAAAACATTACAACAAACCTTATTTATAGGCTTTTCAATAGGAAAAAACCTAAATAAAAGTGCCCAAAAATGATTATAGATCCACGTAGATTATTGGATACAAATCCCACAAATCTTGGGATTCTATTACATTCGACTACTAATTCAGATTACCAGTCAACTACCAGTCAATCTTCATTCGATCTTCAATGGTTTCCACGCGCCCTCCTATCGAATCTTATCAGTTGACCTCTTTGACTTGTTTTTGATATCTTTGACTTTGACTTTACCCGGTCGAACCACCTTTACCTTCAACTTGTTGTCGATATCTTCAACTTTACCTAATTGAACCACCTCGACCTTCGACTTGCTGTCAATTTCTTTGACTTTGAATGTTAGTCGATCCACCTCGACTAGAATTTCACTGCAAAGAATATAACAACCCAACAATGGATTGAAGACATGAGATGTCATTTTTCATCAAGATTTATATAAAGAAGGAGTTGGTGTTTGTAGTGTTTGATATTGGCAACCAAAGAGATATTATCTCTAAAGCATCATTGAAGAATCACAATTCACATACAATCGCACATTGTAAACTCTATTCTGTAGTATGGTTTGGTAAGAACAAGGGATTTCATGTTCAATCCAAGTATAAGGTAAATTTCACTGCCTTAAGAGATTATATTTATGAATTAAAGTTTATTGTTATTACATTGGATGTGTGTATGATTATTTTTGGTCATTATTGTCTATTGGATCAAGATGAAATATAACATAGATGTTTGAACCAATAATTCATTGTTAGGGAGGATCAATCCTATTCACTGATGGTTTAGAAGATTCCAACACCATAAGAACTTGTTTGACTTGTAGAAGCACATATATTGATTAAATTGCAGGATGTTTCATATTGTTAATATTGCAACCTATGAAGGGGAAAGTGAGACTCTCCAACTAGGCACCCTAGACCACCAAAGACACACCATGTTCAAGAGGTTTTATACAACAAGGTAGATCAAAGGTGCATAAATAATTAGATGTCATTTTGGAAACATATTTTAAGTTATTTGGTGAAACTTGAGAAGTCCCCCCTACTTGTGAAATTGAAAATTCCATTGATTTGCAACAAGGAGTTGTTCCATAGAATGAGTAATTATGTAAGACCTCCTCTTTATTAGAGGATGAAGAGGTCAAGAGGAAAATTCAATAATCCATGGATAAGAGTCACATTCAACTTGGATCATCACTATATGGATTAGGTTATAATATTTTACTTCTTAAGAAGGAAGGAATATGGAGAATGTGCAAGGATTCTCAACTCTTGAACATGATTACCATCAAGAATCGATATCTAGTACTACACCTTCTTGGTTTGATGAATTGAATTTATGAGGATGAATATTTCAATAATATTAACTTGAAGTTGGTTTATTACCAAATTCTCATCAAGGCATAAGATATGTGGAAAAAACCCTTTAAGATGCATCGAGGGATGTTCAAATGGCTAGTGATGCCCTTTGGCCTTACTAGTGATCCCTCTACATTCATGAGGATGATTGATAATGTTCTCATACCTTATCTTGACTCTTTTGTAATTGTTTATTTAGACAACATATTGATTTCCAAAAAAATCTAGGAGGATCATTTGCATCACTTAGATCAAGTATTTGTAACATTGTGCAAGGATAAATTACTTGATAACCTAAAGAAAAATGCTTTTGTACATTATTTTTTTTTCTACTATGGATTTATCTTGAACCAATGACATGACACCAGATCCACACAAACATTAGATGGTTTAACGACTAAACCCAATGAATAAAGATCAACAACATTGGAATATTGGATGCAAAAGTGAAGCTTGAGGCTATAAAGTTAATGATGAGGAGGATATGGTTGATAGTGTGAATGGCCCCACACATATTCAATCCACTACCACTTGCCTCCAAAGTGTTTTAGTACCAATGCAAGCCAAAAGTGTAAAATAATTAAAGAAAAAAAGAAGACAAATAAAGCAAGGGAACTATAATCATAATGTTGCCAATGAGAGGAAAAAGGAGAGAAATAGTGTTGGAGTTAGAGAGTTGATGAGGTGGGGATGGTGTTGGAATTCCTCTTGAATCAAGAGTAGGAATTGTACCTGCCAATGAGGCCCAATTATACTCTTCAGTGTTTAATACTAGTAAAATTCTCCATATCAATGATGCGACATGTTTCGATGGGATTTAACAATGATATATATGTAACTTTCAAATATTTCCTCCTAATAAAGCAATTCTCTTTTGGGTTATTTTATCATATTTTTTTATAATGTATTGAAAGAAAAGTAATAAGAACGAAAAATTGATCTATCTGGGAGAAGACCAGACCTTGGGATAACCTTTTTGCCTCGACATGCAAACAAAAACTATCTCAAGTTTAGATTAGCAATAATACCATCACTTTTCCAAACCATTAGATATCATTTGAGAGAAGGTATGAAAAAGAGTATGCATGCAATATAATAGAGGCTAGAAAATAATTTCACCACACCTTACCACACATCACATGTTAAACATTATCGATTTATTTTTATCAGTTTGAAATAAAGAACTTTAAAGCATTCAAAGAAAACTTAATAAATAATCATAACAGATCTTACTCAAGACAACAACAAATATAGAGTTGAGAATGGAAACAATCCACAGGTTCAATCACATTCATGCTTTAGATGAAAAAAAACTTATGGTTCTACGAAGAACTTCTAAAATAAATAATCTTTGTCCAATAAATAGTTCTCTTAAAAAATAAAATACTCTCTTCTATGCAAGAAATCATCACCCCTAATACATGGTCGATGTCTTTAATTATAAAATTAATTTATCTAAAAATAGCTACTATGTTGAGTCAAGTAAACAAAAGAAAGTGGAATTAATCCACGTGTCCTTCTCGTGTTATCTCTAGTTGTCTTGATGTTCTACTACATCAGATTATTCCTCTCATATTATGACCACTGGAAAAATATTTCTTCGCATGTGTTGGCACAAGGAAACCCGTGTTGGTCCATTTGTGTATTAAGGATCTCTTTCATCTCCGCCACATGTTTCTTATATTTATCCATATTTTTCACTTACCCGCTGCAAAAATGTCGATGCTCTGATCGAGGGCTTCATGAAATTCTTCATATGTCTTGGGAAAAGGGTCGAAATCTGTGAAATTTCTACTTAAGACACTTGGTCTTGTTCAGTGTGTTGGCTGACTATGTCACAGAAGTCTGCGAAGTTCTTCGGTTGGTCGAAATATGGTAAATGGATGTCTCTCATTTCCTTATTTATTTTCTCCCATCTCTTCACACATTCTTCCCATATTTCTTTCATTTTATGATAGTTCTTGTACCATTTTCATCCAGCGTTATGATTCCTTGTGTATTTAAGTGATACTATAATCTATGAGTAACCAAATACCATGTTCTTCTATGTCTCAACCCATCTTCACTTCTCTGATGTACTCAATCCCCTCCAAAGCTTGATATGAATTTTCATACCATCATCACATATCTTTGTAGGTCACCAATCCCATAAGAGTGTCTTCCTAATAATATGCTATCTGAGTCATGAAAATATCTCTTTCTTATTTGAATCGGCTGTACACCTCCATGAAATCACCTTTTACAAGTATTATTTCCTGAGTGATGTCTATTGATTAAGGTTGGTTTTCATTGATGTCAACCCTTGAAGAAAGCCCCGTAGAGCAAAGGTTTGGGTAATGGACCCAAGATTGTTTGATGTAAATATGACTCATTATTTTTTTTTCATGGTTTATAAGAAGTAAATATGGATTAACTCCAAAGTGGTCCCCTTATGGTGAAAGCCCTCATGGGAAGACACTTTGCGGAGTAAGAGAAACCATTCTTAATTGTGGAATAATGAGATGAAGGAAAATTAATTTGTCAGGGAAACTATCGTATATGGATAGTGATTGTCATGACATTTCCATAGGTATGTGGAATGTCACATAACTCCTCACGGTTAGAGAGTTATGGCCATGAGAAGTTGGAGACCCAAGGTTTGGGTAATGGACCCAAGTTTGTTTGATGGGTAACGATATGAGTTATGATATATTTTAAGCTAATACTATTCTATATGGATAGTACATGTCATTCCATTTCTGATGGTATGTGGAACGTCACATAACTCACGGTTTGAGAGTTATGGACTTACGAAGTTGGAGGACCCTCATATGTCATCTAGAAGCCCCAAAAGGTCAAA
>CBVK0100043907.1:0-26993 GCA_900067695.1 Picea abies
TCACCTTCCCTCTGAAATTTGGCTTAGATATCCTTTGGTTACCTCAGTCAACTATATATATTCAATATGCTCAAGTGTGATTAAAATGAGAGAGCCTTACCTCTTATTTATACTTTCATGTAGCTTCCTCAAGGGGTTACCTTTTAACCATCTTAACCCACTTTTCTTATTTTAGGGTTAACCCACTTCTAATTTCTCCATTAAATTTAATACTTAAATAATTTATTTTGTATTCCCTTTGACTTATAGTACACTCATCACTTCACTTTATTATTTACCTTCTAAAATATCTTAAACCACTTTGACTACTTTGACCTTTTGGGAATTCTAGATGACTCATGAGGGTTCTCCAACTTCACATGGTCATAACTCTCTAACCGTGAGGAGTTATGTGACGTTCCACATACCACTGAAAATGGCATGACATGTACTATCCATATAGAATAGTCATTCCTACAAATATATCAAAACTCATACCATTATCCATCAAACAAACCTGGGTCCATTACCCAAACCTGGGTTCTCCAACTTCTCATGGCCATAAATCTCTAACCGTGAGGAGTTATGTGACGTTCCAAACACCACCGGAAATTGAATGAAATGTAATATCCATATAGAATAGTCCTACCTTCAAATATATTAAAACTCATACCATTATACATGAAACAACCTTAGGTCCATTACCCAAACCTCTGCGCTACTGGAATTCGCTACTATAATTTTTCAAAGGGTTGACATCAATCACTAAGGTTTGAAATCAATATACAATATCACTCTCCAATGCTTGACATAAATGACAACCAAAAGCCCATACCAACTTTCCATCAACCTAAGCCAATTGTCTGAGAAACCTCACATGAAAAGAAATGGCTAATTGTATGATCCAATCTAAGGGATTAAGTCTAAAGTATTGGGCGGAAGCAATCAACTATGAAAATTACATAGTAAATCACACTCCCACAAAGTCTCTTAAAAATATAACACCAAAAGAAGCTTGGACTAAAATTAAACCAGATGTAAGTCACTTCTATTTATTTGGAATTATAGCATGGGCTCACATTCTTGATGAGAAAAGAAAAGCATTGCAGCCTAAAAGTGAGAAGTGTATATTTTTTGGTTATTCTGAAGATGTCAAAGGTTATAAAATTCTTCAACCACATTGTAATAAAATTATTATTATAAGAGATGTTAAATTTGATGAAAATCTCTTGGCCTGCGAGCCTAATTCAATGATTGTTCCTTCTTTAGCCTACAAGCCATCTTCGACATTTGTTCCTTCTTCAGTCTACGAGCCATCTTCGACGTTTGTTCCTTCTTCAGCCTGTGATCCATCTTCGACGTTTGTTCCTTCTTCTATTTCTATTCGGGTTTCTTCTTCAAATGATGACAGTGAGGATGAAAATCCACCTTCGCCTTCTCACCTTCCTCTAGATGATTCCTTTGAACCTAAACCAACACCAGTTCCACCACTTCCTCAATGGGTTCATTCAACACAAGAAGAAACTAGTGGTCTTGTTGGTGATCCTTCATATCAGCATTGAACACGTTCACAGCTCCAACGAGCCTCTTCTCTTTTGGCTCAATTTTCAGAGACTCATAATCCAGAGACATTAGCAGAAGCTTCAGGTCATCCATATTGGGATACAACAATGAATGAAGAGTATCGTTCTTTAATTTCAAACAATACTTGGGATCTTGTACCTCTTCCAAAAGGAAGAAAACTTGTCATATGTAAATGGGTCTACAAAACTAAGTATGCATCAGATGGAAGTGTTGAAAGACACAAGGCTTGGTTATTTTCCAAAGGATTTTCCCAAGTTGAAGGAAATTACTATAATGAAACCTTTTCCCCTGTAGCCAAAATGAATTCCATCCGCCTTGTTCTTTCCCTTGCTACCTCACATAAATGGGAGGTCCATCAGATGGATGTTAAATTCGCCTTCTTGCATAGATATTTGTAAGAAAAAATATGCATGGAACAACCACCTGGCTATGTCCATAATGACTCTAGCCTTGTTTGTCACCTTAAGAAATCTTTTTATGGTCTTAAGCAAGATCCTCAAAATTGGTATGCAAAAATGGAAAACTTTCTTATTGACACCAGATTCTCTAGATATCATTCTGATCCTAATGTCTAGACCAAGAAAGTAGGAAGCCTTCTCATAATCCTTTTCCTTTATGTTGATGATATTATCCTTACTGGTAGTGACTCAAAAATTTTAAACCATGTGAAAACCATACTTAATAAGAAATTTGAAATGACAGACTTAGGTTTTTTGCATTATTTCCTTGGCCTCCAAGTTTTGCAAACCAATGAAGGAATTTTCCTTTCCTAGTCTAACTATGCTTGTGACCTTCTTCGTCACTTTCCCATGGACGATTGTAAACCAACCCCTTCTCCCTTCCAGTCTGGAGTCAATATTACTTCCACCTATACTTCTCCCAAAGTTGATGCCACCTTGTACCGTTAGTTAGTTGGTAGCCTCTTATACTTGACTCATACCCATCATGATCCTTCCTTTGTTGTTGGTATTGTTTCCAGGTATATGCAAACACCCCATGAAAGCCATTGGAAAGCAACTAAAATGATACTTCTCTATGTCCGTGGTACAGTTCAGTTCGAGATACATTACAGTTCAAGGGGGACTCCTTTATTGGTTGGTTTTACTGATTCAAATTGGGTGGGAAACCCTGATGATCAGAAGTCTACTGTAGGTTATGTTTTTATCCTTGGATCTGAACTTGTCACTTGGGCCTGTAAGAAACATCAAGCTATTGCACTTTCTTTAGCAGAACAAAATTATCGAGTAGTGGTAAATGCAAGTCAAGAAGCTTTGTGGCTTCGATAGATCCTTTCAGAGTTTGGATTCCAGGGGAAGCATTAGACCAAACTTTGGTGCAACAATCAAAGTTCCATCAAGCTCACTAAAGACCCATCTCAACATCAGCACAACAAACAAATAGAGATATAGATGCACTTCATCAGAAAGCTCATTCATGATCAAGTTATTAAAGTTCTATTTTTCCCTATAGAAGATCAATATGCAGGCATTTTCACAAAGTCTCTTACAAAAGAGAAGTTTTCCAAACTTTGAATGTTAGGAGTTCAAAAAGTTGTCATTAAGGGGCGATAGGCTCTAATTCCTCATTCATTCTTCTATTTTGTCACTATTGTAAATCCTTCAATCCTATCCCAAGTTGTTCTTAAGGGGGGATTTTAGGATATTTATACACTTAAGAGTTAGTTAATATCTACTTGGTATAATGTGTCATTCGGTAAAAGTGTGTTTCTTTAGTATGCACTAGTATGCATTTGTAGTTAGGAAATCCGACGGTCACGATATGTTCCCAACATAGAGTGATCTGATGGTTCATATTCTCCTTAATATTAATGACCATTGATATGTGGCTTAACACCCGATTGGTCCATGATCTCTATTTAAAGAGCATGGAGGATCATTTTCCGATGATCGATTATGAGAAACTCTCTTGTAAAATATCTGTGTAATATTTTTCTTTTGCATTAACAAACTGCTCCAAGTGCTCTCATTGGTTGGGGCTGTGGATGTTTCCCCATAGGGGTTTTACCACGTCAAAACATCGGTGTGTTGATCTTTGATCTGGTTGTGTGAGTGGTTACTGAAGGTGTTCGTCCTCTGTTGGAATACATGTGTTTCATATTATAGATTTTTCTCAATCTCGTCACCTTTTTGTTATATTTTGAAACATATGATTCATGCTTCTCTTTCTCCTATTTCATTTTATTATCAAATTCAACTTATAAATTTTCAATTAATTTATCTTTTTCCTTCAACTTCTTATTTAGTTCATCCTCAGCCAAAGAAATTACATTTTGTAAAGGAGATATATCCAAAACCTCCGATCTACTTCTCAACCCTCTTGAAGTTTTCTAATAGTGTTTTCATATTTATCCTTACTATATTCAAACATTGCATTGAGAATATCAAGATCCCTCAGAGATTCCTCTCTAGTTTTGGATACCTCACTTGTTAATCCATCAATAATATGATCCTTGTTGTTTATTGTTCTAAATTATTCTTGTGTTGGATTCACAATTGTTGATTGCAGCAATGCAATCTCCTTCATGTATTCAAGAATATTCTTGTCCTTTAGTTCACACTTTTCCTTCCAAATGTATATAGAGGAATATTCCCCCATTACAATTAGTGTGTACTACATCATTCTATCAAATACTAATGATAAAACAAATATGTCATCAAAAATGTATGTTGGATTGTGCACATTTATACTTGGAGAGGTTGAATCGGTCATAACAGAGACATTATACTCAAGTATTGTCATCTGTTTAGGATAAATTATATCAAGTATAATTTCTAAAGTAGCATAAAAATCATCATTTCTTGTTTCTATATAATTTTCCATACCTTCTTGCTCCTCATCATCATTCATACATACATGTAGGTCTATTAAAAATATGATTGGAGTAACTTCATCTTGTGTATCACTAAAAATTTCTACAGCATCAACCAGAATCTATTCAGGTACTTCCTCAATGGTTTTCTTCATTTTTTATCTTCTAATGTATTTTTTAGGAGGGCTTGTTTGAAAAATGGATCAATATAAATCAATAATATTTTACATTTTTCACAAGAAACTGAACTTAATCTTCATTTTTTTACTTTATTCTATGGAATAATGCAATTTTTTATCCAATAGATGAGGGACATTTATGACCTTGTCTTCAACCCCATGAATAACTAACTTCATGCAACCACCATAAATATCACTCTTATAGTCCCTAAGGAACATCTTGCATTTTTAAACTATTCTTGGGAAAAACTACCATTTTCCCATATATTTTACGAGCCATCTCAATATTTTCTACCTTGGGTTTTTTTTTTGGAGTTAAATGTTTCTCCCCCTCTACGTGGAATTTTTTAGTTTTGCATCGAAACCTGCACAGGAGACCTAGCTAAAGCATACATAAACAAATCTTATCAAGAAAAGGAAGAGAGATACAATATGAAGAATGAGAATCAATGTATATTATGATCTATGTTCAATGAGTGAGTGATATTCACTCATATAGGCAATGACATCCTATAATTAAGAAAAGAGAAGAAGCAGTGATTTGCAGTGAGATTTTCTTACGAAAGCATGCATAATAGTGATGGTCTAAAATTAGAAATTCTAAAATAGAACTAGTTAGTTAACTCCCACTAAACTAGTGTGTCAAAAATAGAAATTTCTTAGCCACCCCCCCTGAACATCACTATGAAGTAAAAAACGAGTCTTGGCTACTAGGTCATATTAGGTACTCATAAGACAATGCATCAAAAGAAGAAAAGGAGGTTGTTAGGAAACTATGTTCTTCACTGCAAGACGATCCTGCAAAGTCTGAAACTTCTATTCACTAAAAGAATTCGTGAAGATGTAGAAATATTTATGGATCTGATGAAGTCCTTTGGAAATATGTCTAGCCTTGTACCTCTTGATCCTGTGGACCCATCTGCATCTGAAAATATTCCTTTCTGGTGGAAGTGGAACCATATTCCAAGTTTTATTCTTTAGGAGTGAGTCATACTCCTTTTTCATGGCTACCTGCCATAATGGATTTCCCACAGCCTCACTATAGAGTTGCAGATTAGAAGATTGAACCATATAGAAATGCATGGGCATCACAGGTTCTGAAGCTAAAATTACATGAGAAGGTTCCTCATGCTGAGATCAAGTCCTCCTCGAATCCAATGGATTACCTGCAAGGATACCCATTGCCTGAAGTTGGAAATGTGCCCTCTTGGGAATCTGTTGAAGCTTCAGTGTTGGCGTCTTATTTGGCTATACTATCTACTTATTTCCATGTACATAATCTGAGTGTATGGAGTCATCTTTGATGTATGAAACTGATGGAAGAACAAGAGTATATGCATGTTGCACTAGAGGCACATGCAAAGTACTATCCTTATGTGTAAGTAGAAAAGAGGAGTCATCATCATAAAACTTAATGAATTTATACAACCTTGACTTGTGATCCACCTCACAAATTGCAAAGATGGAATTGTCATGCATGTCAATTATTGAAACTGAATCTCATGTAAATTCAACCTTTTTACCTTTTTGAGTGATATGATAAACCAAGAAAAGATTCATAGAAAGATTTGGAAGATGTAAGACATTTTCAAAACTGCCATTATGGAGTTCCACTCTCCCTTCTCCTACTACTGCTATCGGAGTATCATCCCCCATGAGAATAGGGGTCTTGAGCATGACCTCAAAGAAGAGAAAAATTCCTCTTTCACTACCATATGATGGGATGCACCATGAATCAGATGAGGAATTAATTTTAAAAAGAGCATGATGATTACATTTATTATGAGCATGATCTTCTTCCTTCTGCTTCTTGGCTCCTTAAGGAATGAAGCCTCCAAGGTTATTCTTCTGAAGTACCTGTGCCATATGATCGATATGATTCTTCATGCATGTGGATTCTTCATGATTTGGTTTATTGAAATATGTGCACTTCTTTCCCTTCTTCTTCTTCCCTTTGGAATTTGAAGAATATTTGGAACCTGAAGAATCCTTGAAGGGTTTGGAATATCCCTCCTTCTTTAACTATGGATGTAATAAATCCTTTCGTTTTTTCTTTGATTTCTGATTGGATGACCCTTTTACATCATGCATGGTGAGTGAATATGCTTTGAGATATTTGATGAGGCCCACTTTTATGAGTTTTTATTCTCTTGTGTGAGAGACACAATGAACTGAGCCATCATAGGCATTTCCAAATTTGCTCCCAAAAGACATCTTCCAGAATGGAAATTGGAGACATATACAACGTATTCTGGTCCTAGCTTGGCCAATATTGTTAGAATAAGTTGTTTCTCTTGTGTAGACATGTAAATACCACATTCACCCAAAATCAATATCAAAGATTTAAATTTAGTAAAGAAATCATGTATATTATCAAAACTTTTAGGGTCTAAGGTATTCAACTCTACCTCAAGCATATGACCTCGCATCTCATCCTGCTTTCCAAAGAGTCCATCCAAGGTGGTCCAAATCTCATTTGGAGTCTTGCATTTCACAACATGAAACCATTAACTCAAGAAGTAGTCTTGTGGCCTCATCCTTACAGTTCGTCCATCTGATCTTCTCAAGCATTGATGTAGGTTTTGTTTCTGTAACCATCGTCAAATTGTATAGTCCTTTTCTTTTGAGTTGGAATGTGGCCTTCGAATTCCATTAAAAATAGTTGTATGTTGTGAGTATTATATCCAGACTTTATTCAAGAATTTTCATCATCTCCATCCCTGCTATTGATTATGAAAATATCCTGAAAAAACCCAGATCGTGGATTCTGAGATATGACTAAAGGTTCTATGGCAGCTATAGATATGATAAAATAAATATATCTCCTAAAATACGATGTAGGTCTTGGATATTTTTGGTGAGAATGAGCATCCCTATGTCATATGTCTCTGATCAAAATTTCATCCCGACTCAGATCATGAATTTCAAGATGCAATTGTTTTACTGCAAAAAACCAATTTTCTAGAGTGTCTCACCTAGGTAATGGGCATAATGAGATAATGTTTCACCCTAGTGAAGGATATAGTGCGACTATGTCACACCCTCACAATGGATAAGCTGTGTAAATTTCAGAAAACTAAATGTCACACCCTGGTGAAAAATACAGTGCAACAATGTCGCACCTTGGATTTAAGTTTGAGTGCAACCGTCGCACCCTAGAAATGGACAGACTACGTCGATTCCAATTGTCACACTTTTCGATAGGGATAGGATATGACTCTGGTGGAAACTAGGTTTACTCAATAATTAAATCCTCTTTCTCTCTTATTTGTCTTGTCTAGGTTGCTCAAAGTAGCTTAGCTCTAATACCATGTCATTGTTTCATGGAAACCTACACAAGAGACCTAGCTAAAGCATACACAAACAAAGCTTATCGAGAAAAGGAAGAGAGATATAATATGAAGAATTAGAATTAATGTATATTATGATCTATGTTCAATGAGTGAGTGATATTCACTCATATACAAAATGACATCCTATAATTAAGAAAAGACAAGAAGCAATGAGTTGTAGTGAGCTTTCTTAGGAATGCATGCATAATAGTGATGGTCTAAAATTAGAAAGTCTAAAATAGAACTAGTCAGTTAACTCCCACTGAACTAGTGTGCTAAAAATAAAAATTTCTCCAACATAATTTGTGTTTCTCTTGTAACCAAATCAGTGTCTAGGTAAACCCTCTACCCAAATAATTTAAACACCATATCCATATAATCATAATTATCTATCACATCATTTATCTCCTTGTTACACATCAAAATTCCACACTTAAGTGTCACACCCTAAGTGTCACAAAGTGTTGTATGCAACTTACTAAGTGTTGCATGCACTTTGTTACGTGTAGTATGCATATTAACAAGTGTCTCATGCACTTTTCCAAGTATCACAACTCATTGACACCATGAAAAACATTTTCCATGATCCCTAGGTCATGTTGGAGGAATAAACCCATCATTTCAAGGCCAGAAACATGCCTTTTACTTGGAAAATTGACCATTTTTTTGGCACTTATGAAGGGTGGTGCCCACCCTGTCCATGTATAGGGAGTGTCAGTTCTCCCCTTGCCATGTTAAGGGAGGGCCAATGGTTCCCTATATCTAACTTAGGAGATCGTCATTTTCATTAGAGGAAAATATGGAGAATCCCACCTTTTCCTAAGGGACAACTCTGAAGAGATGAGGTTGGTTTTGCTTGAATCCTATTATATGGCTCTATATTAGAATAAAATCCAAAATTACGGAGCCATTCCCTCAACCACTTCCCTAAATATCCCATGGTAGTTGAGCCTCTAATGCAGGAGCATCATCAATGATCATGCGTTGCAGGACAACTCAGCGCCTTGGAATCATTTCAGAATCTTAACACTGGCGTTTACTGCGAATATTTTGGAGCTGATTGAGAAATGAAAGAAGATCAAACGATTGGGAGCTGAATGATCACGAGTGATTTGGGAGTTTCACTCCTAGTCTTGAATGTAAGTGAACTTAGGTAGAAGTTATATTTTGTTTTCGAGTAGACGAGTAGTCGGGGGGGAACCCTAAGAACCCTCAGAAATAAATAGAGGTTTGGTACGCCCAAATGGGGCTTCTATGAGTTAGTAGGAAATTTATGAGTTTTTATTTGTTGTTTTGATCATAGTTGTAGACATTTACTTTTGAATGAATATAACAAAGGAAAATTGATCCAATGCATGGTGTTGTTATTGTTTGCAATTCCCTGTTATTGTTGTTTTCATGAATGAATGAATCTCGTTATGCATATACGAAGTATTGAATTTTTTTCATAAGTTTCAATTGTTTTCTCTTCAATTAAGTCAGTGAAATGTGTGCACATAGTCTACAAGGAGTGTGTTGATGGAATCTGTTTTGATTCTGAAGCTTAGAAGAGATAGTGCGAAACGTTCCCTTTCCAAGGAGTGAAAAGTGACTGTTGCAAGGTGTGCATAGTCATCCACAAGAATTCAAACCTTGCATAAGAATTTGTTGCAAGGAGTGCATAGATATGAAATTCGATTAAGTGTTGAAGTGGTTCTTTAATAAATCAAAGGAGAAGAAGGTGAGAAAGCTCGGGAGAGATAGCGGGAAAAATATTCAAAGGAAAGAAGATTTTCAAGGTTTCCCGAACCATTGGCTGAGATCCGTCCAGGAGGGAAAAAAGAGTGTTCCAGATCGTTGGATCTAGGCAAGGTGCATGAGATTTAAGTCCCTTGAAGCACCAAGTAGAGAGGACTACCAAAGTTCCAAAGCACTGAAGTGAATAGGGACTTTCCATCATCAAGAGGGATAGGTGGCGTGATATCCACAACTTCGAAAGTTTGTGGATAAGGGAGGAGGCAAAAATAACTGAAGAGAATCATGACCATTGATCGTCAAGGGGAGTACGTGTCAACAGATTTGAGGTTCTAGGAAAAATTCGTCTGAGAATTTTAGTTGAGAATTGAAACTCCCGAACCCCAAAATATGAAGTGAATCTAGACCGTTGGATCCATAGAGATGTGTGGCGACAGATCGTGAGTTTCACGAGGAATCAAAGGTGGAGTGTTGAAACTACCAAAGTATGAATATCCGAGGTAGTTGGGGATTGTTGATATGTAGGAGGACACACGTCAACCAATTATGTACTCCGGATAGAATGCTCCGGGAAAAGGCGAGTGAGGTGAAGTTGAGAATTGAGATTTTTTAACCCTAGAGATCCAGAGAGAATCTCAACCATCTAATTCAGAAGGCCACGTGGCGTAAATCTGTGGACTTCGGGTAAAGACCTGAAATAAATCATAGCCATCATATTGAAGGGACACATGGTGCAAATCCATGGACTCCGGGTAAACACTTGAAGTAAATCTTAGTTGTCTAATTCAAGAGGACATGCAGAAGAAATCCATGCACTTCGAGGGAAAGTGAAAGTCGAGAGTTGAGATTTTTGAAGTTCGAAATATAGAAACAACAAGAGTCGTCGATTTGAAGGTGGACACGTGACGCCAGATCTAGAACTCCAGAGGAAAGCGAAGGGTTGAAGTTTTGAAAACGTGAAAGAGATCTCGATCGTTGATCGAGAAGGAGGCCAAAGGACTGTTGATCTAGTTGAAAGGAACAAATTCCTAAAGAGGAGGCAAAGTTGTTGATTAAAAGGGATGGGTGTCAACAAATCTTCCACTTTGGAATATTTCCATGCGGAGGATAGAAAAGGTTTGAGATTTGAAGCCTCCAAAGCCCGAATTAGCGAAGAAGTCACAGTTGTTAATCAAGAAGCCCCACTCAATATCACAAGATCAATGGTCACGCTTGATTGCGGGGCTAGAAAGTGCTCAGAAATTAACATTTTTGAGGGCGGCCCACAATCGAAACCATTGTATTGGTGAAGGGGTACATGGAAGCTGTAGGTAAATTGCAGGGAGAGAAGCGGGTTGATCCCAAACCACTCTTGGGGGAACCCTCAATAGTGTGATTATTCAAGGATGTATCTCGAGGTTTCATGTGGGAAGGGGCTAAAGGGAGAGGGGCTAGCACCTGAAACCTGAGAGTTCAGCAACGTGAAGAAAGGAGTCATGGGTGCCATAGAAATTGTACGGGAGGAATGAAAAGGCATGTGTCAACCCATAAGTGAGACCATTAAGGCATCAAAGATCTAATTCAGCTCAGAATTGAAGATCCTTGATCGGTAGGTCATGCATCCATTAGGAGAGAAGGGGGTCTGTATCAAGTGGTATCGGAGAGGAATTTTTTCTTGCAGACATCAAGTAAAGGAGAGGAGACAAAAGGACTCAAAGTTGTACTCTGTGTTTGAGAGACAGTCAACACAATGCCACCGAGGAGATGAGTGGAGGTGCCTTTAGCCAATCATGTTATAGAAAGAGAAATGTGAGAAATTCGTGCAAGATTAGAGGAAATGGAGGCAACGTAGAGGAGAGCACATGATGTTGGAGACATCAGTGATGTAGAGAGTGAAGAAGTATAAGTCGAAGAAGCTATAGGAGAATTTTTTTTGAAGAACGCTTACTGAGAGAAGTTGTTAGATTGGGAGCTAGAGCCAAGATAGAGGTCCCAATTTATGAAGGCAATTTGGATGTTGAAGAGTTGCTGGATTAGATAAGATCCATGGACAAATATTTCGACTATGAAGATGTCGATGAGGAGAAAAGTATGAGACATGTTGTCACTGGGCTAAAAGGACATGCAACACTGTGGTGGGATGAACTGCAAGCTGAGAGGAGAAGAAAAGGAAAACACAAGATAAATAATTGGGACAGAATGGTAGCCAAGCTGAAGGATAAATTCATGTCCAAATATTATCAAATAAATCTGTTTAGAAAGTTGCAGAATGTGAGACAGAAGGCTATGATAGTTAAAGAGTACACAAAGGATTTCTACAAGCTAAACATCAGAATTGTACAAAGAGAGAAAGATGAAGAAAAAGTTTCCAGTTATATAAATGGCTTGAGGTATGAAATCCAGGATGAGATTAGCATGATGTCAGTAAGGACAGTGGAAGATGCTTATCAATTTTCACTAAAGGTATGGGAGAATTTGGCCAAAAATAAAATCTAGCGAGGCAGAGGTAGAAGCCCAGCCTTGAACAAAGGCAAGAGAGTTTCCCATGACAAGGAACATAAATCCAAAGATGAGACTAAGAAACCACACAATCACCCAGAAAGAGGAGGAAGTTCTCGAGGAAGATAGGGTGGTGGAAGAAGTTCTTCTAGAGGAAGAGGAAGAACTAGAGGAGGAGAAGTAAGGTGATATGCATGTGGAAATATAAGACATGTGTCTTGGGAATGTCCCGAGAGAAATAAAGAAGAAGGAGGTGAAGCTCACATTTTGGAAGCACAGAGAATGAATATTGAAGTAGAAGGAGAAGAGGATGGAACATCCCTAATGTTGAGAAAGGTTCTCTTGAAACCAGAGGCGAAATTGGAGAAGCCAGTGTAGAGGAACAATGTCTTCAGGACATCTTTCAAGACTAAAGACAGAGTATGCAAGGTGATAATTGATAGTGGGAGCACTAATAACCTAGTATCCACAGAGATGGTGGAGAAATTGGAGCTGAAGACAACTACACATCAGAAGCCATACAAAGTCTCATGGTTGTAGAAAGGACACCAGGTAATGGTTACTAAACAATGCTTTGTTGAATTTAATATAGGAGGATATAGGGATGAAATTATATGTGATGCAATTCCCATGGATGTATGTCATATTTTGTTGGGAATACCATGGCAATTTGATAGGAATGTCATTCATGATGGGAGGAAGAATACATACACCTTGGAGAAGAATGGTAGGACACACATGTTGTTGCCAATAGAGGATAAGAAAGTGAAAGGGGAAGACAACATAATCATACTTCTCATGAGTGGGAACGAACTCCTGAGTGAAGTCAAGAAAGAACATGAGATGCAATTTGTTGTGGTGAGGAAACCTAGAGTTGTCCTTACAAGTACTTTGATGGATAATTTTCCTAAGGAGGTTCAAGAATTGTTGGATAATTTTATTGACTTAGTGGTGGATGAGCTGTCAAACTCATTGCCACCCATCAGAAGTATCATCCATCATATTTATTTGATACCAGGAGCAAGTCCTCCAATTAAAGAAACATACAAATTGACACCTTGAGAGAATGAGGAGGTAAAGAACCAAGTCTAGGACTTGTTAGAAAAGGGTTTGGTCAGAGAGAGATTGAGGCCATGCGCATTAACAACTGTGTTGAGTCCAAAGAAGGATGGAGGATGGAGAATGTGTACAGACTCAAGAGCCATTATCAATATCACCATTAGGTATAGATTCCTTTTTTCAAGAATGGATGATTTAATGGACTATTTAAGTGGAGTAAATTTCTTTTCTAATATAGATTTGAAAATTGAATATCACCAGATAAGAATGAGATAAGGTGATGAGTGGAAGACAACCTTTATGACAGATGAAGGTTTGTATGAGTGGCTTGTTATGCCATTTGGCTTAAAAAATGCCCCAAGTACTTTTATGAGGTTAATGAATGAAATACTTAAAGATTTCATTGGCAAGTTTGTGGTTGTATATATGGATGATATATTGGTCTTTAGAAGGACTAAAGAGGAGCATTTGAGACACCTGACACTAGTGATGAGGAGACTACAATAGGAGAAGTTGTTGATAAACCTAAAGAAGTCCTCTTTTATGAAGACATAACTCATTTACTTGGGTTTTGTGATCTCTTCAAATGAACTGAAGATGAACCCAGAGAAGGTGAAATAAATCAAAGAATGTTCATCACCAAGGAGTATGTTTGAGATAAGAAGATTCCATGTATTAGCAAGCTTCTATAGGAAGTTCATCAAATATTTCAGTGGAATTTGTGCACCAATGATGGATACAGTGAAGAAGAAGCACAAGTCTTTTAAATGGACAGAGGAGGCCAAGAGGAGCTTCAATATACTGAAGGAGAAAATAAAAGAACGACCAATTCTGGTCTTACCAAATTTTGGAAAGACATTTCAAGTGAGATGTGATGCAAGTGGAGTTGAAATTGGAACAGTTTTGTGCCAAGATAATAGGCTTGTTGCCTATTTCAACGAGAAGCTGAATGATACCAAGAGAAAATAATCCACATATGATAACGAGTTTTAAGTCCATAATTCAAGCCTTGAAGAAATGGAGGCATTACCTGTTCCATAGAAATTTGTCTTGTATAGCGATAGCCAAGCTTTACAATTCATAACCAGATAGGAAAAATTGAATGAGAAGCATGCAAAGTGGATTGATTTTATGAAGAATTTTACTTTTGTCATAAAACATATTGTTGCGAATGATAACAAATTTTTTGATGCATTGAGCAGGAGATGTCTAATTCTGTAGGAGTTTCAGGTGAAGACCTTGGGGTTTGAACACCTTAAGGATATGTATCATGGTGATCCATATTTCAAGGAAGCATACGAAGCATGTGAAAATCATGTGCTAAGAGATGAGAGAGTGGACAAAGTATATGATTCAAGAAGGATTTTTGTTCAAGGGCAATCAATTGTGCATACCAAAATGCTCAATGGTGGATAACCTTTTGAAGGAAAAACATAGTGGAGGATTGGCTGGACATTTCAGCCATGATAAAACATTTTCACAGTTGAGAAGTTCATATTATTGTCCAGGTGTGAGAACATAAGTGATAAAATTTGTGAACATATGTAGAATCTACCAACATGCAAAAGGAAAAAGACAAAACACTGGATTGTATCAACCATTTTCAATACCATAGAGGCCTTGGGATGCAATAAGCATGGATTTTTTTTTGGGACTGCCAAGAACGCAAACAGGATGTGATTCCATATTTGTGGTGGTGGATAGATTTTAAAATATGGCACACTTTATCCCATTCCAGAAGACTAGTGATGCAACACATGTTGCAAATATGTTTTTCAAGGAAGTTGTGAGACTTCATGGACTACTTAGGAGCATTGTCTCAGATAGAGAAACTAAATTTGTTGGTCATTTCTGGAGGACAATGTTGAAGAAATTGGGGAAATATTTTTCCTTCAGCTCATCTTATCACCCTCATATATATGGACAGACTGAAGTGGTAAACAAAAGTTTGGGAAACTTGTTGAGGAGTCTGGTCACTGAGCATCATAATCAGTGGGATCAGATTCTTCCACAAGTAGAATTTGCATACAATGACTTACCCAACAGGAGCACTGGAAAGAGCCCATTCCAAATACTATATGGAATGCAACCAAGGGGAGTATCTGAGTTGAGAGACTTGGGACAGAGGGAGATCAGAAGTGTTGGAGAAGAAGATTTTGCTACAAAAATGCAGAAGCTCCATAGCTAGATCAGAGGACAGTTGCAGAGCTCTAGCCAAGAGTATAAGAACAGAGTTGATCAACATCAAAGAGAGCTTCAATTTGAAATAGGATATCAGGTTCTGGCACATATCCGGAAAGAAGGGGTCCCAAGGGGAACATTTTATAAGTTAAAGATGAAGAAGATAGGTCCATGTAAGATCTTAAGGAAGTTTTATGCAAATGCCTATGAGATTGAGCTTCCATATGATGTGGGCATATCACCCATATTCAATGTTTCAGACCTATATCCTTACAAGGAAGATGGCACAGAGAGATCAGAATATCAAGAGAAGATTCAATGGGAGAAACAAATGCCTATAGCAGAAAAACCACAAATGGAGAAGATCGTTAATCAGAGAATTTGAAAGAAGACCAGGGGGAAGACCTATTTTGAGTATCTGGTCAAGTGGAAGGGGAACCAAATAGAAGATGCCAGTTGGGAAAATGAAGCTGATATCCAGAAGCATGGAAAGCCGGTGCATGAGCTCATGGACATGAGTCCATGAATTTTTATCCAAGGGAGTATGATGGACGAGCATCGTTAGTGATCATGCATGGCAGAACAACTCATTGCCTTGGAATCATTTCAGAATATTAACGCTAGCGTTTAATGTGAATCTTTTGGAGCTGATTGAAAAATGGAAGAATATCAAATGCTTGGGATCTAAATGATCATGAGTGATCTGGGAGTTTCACTCCTAGTCTTTAATGTAATTGAAATTAGGTAGAAGTCAGGGTTTTTTTTTTAGTAGACAAGTAGTCGGGGGGGAACCCTAAGAAACCTTAGAGATAAATAGACATTTGGTATGCCCAAATGGGATTGTTGCGAGTTAGTAGGAAATTTATGAGTTTTTATTTGTTGTTTTGATCATAGTTGTAGCCATTTACTTTTGAATGAATATAAGAAAGGAAAATTGATCCAATGCATGGTGTTGTTATTGTTTTCAATTCCCTGTTATTGTTGTTTTCATGAATGAATGAATCTCGTTATGAGTATATGAAGTATTGAAATGTTTTCATAAGTTTCAATTGTTTTCTCTTTGGTTGAGTCAGTGAAATGTGTGCACACAGTCTGCAAGGAGTGCGTTGAAAGAATCTGTTTCGATTCTAAAGTTTAGAAGAGATAGCAGAGAACTTTCCCTTTGCAAGGAGTGCAAAGTGACTGTTGCAAGGCGTGCACATTTGTCCACAAGAATTCAAACCTTGCGTAAAAATCTGTTGCAAGGAATGAACAGATTTGAAATTAGAGTAAGTGTTGAAGTAGATCTTTAAGAAATCAAAGGAGCAGAAAATGAGAAAGCTCAGGATAGATAGCGGGAAAAATCTTCAAAGGAAAGAAGATTTTGAAGGTTCCTTGAACCATTGGCTGAGATACATCTAGGAGGGAGCAAAGAGTGTTTCATATCGTTGGATCTAGGCAATGTGCATGAGCTTTAAGTCCCTTGAAGCGTTGAGTAGGGAATAATACCAAAGTTTCGAAGTTCCGAAGTGACTATGGATCATCCATCATCAGGAGGGACAGGTGGTGTGAGATCCACAACTTCAAAAGTTTGTGGATAAGGAGGAGGTGAAATTGCCGAAGAGAATCCTGATCGTTGATCTTCAGGGGGAGTACATGTCAACAGATTTGAGGTTCTGAGAAAAAACCCTATGAGGATTTAATTTGAGAATTGAAACCCATAAACCCCAAATTCCGAAGTGAATATGGACCATCAGATCCAGAGAGATGTGTGGTGACAGATCGTGAGTTTCATGAGGAAGCAAAGGTGGAGTGTTAAAACTCTCAAAGTTCGAATAGCCAAAGTAGATGGGGACCATCGATCTGTAGGAGGACACGCGTCAACCGATTGTGTACTCCGAATAGAATGCTCCGAGAAAAGGATAGTGAGGTGAAGTTGAGAATTGAGATTTTCGAACCTCGAAGAGAGGGACTAAATCTAAATCATCCAATTTAGAAGGCCACATGGTGTAAATCTGTGGACTCCAGGTAAAGACCTGAAATCAATCATAGTTTTCATATTAAGGGACACGTGGTGCAAATATGTGGACTCTGTGTAAATACTCGAAGTAAATATGAGTCGTTTGATTCAAGAGGACATGCAGTAGAAATATGCACACTTCAAGGGAAAGTGAAAGTCGAGAGTTGAGATTTCCGAAGTTCGAAATCCCGAAACGACGAGATACATCGATTTGAAGGTGGACACGTAGTGCTATATATAGAAATCTAGAGGAAAGAGAAGGGTGGAAGTTCCGAAAACCTGAAGAAGATCTCGATATTTGATCGAGAAGGAGGCCGAAGGACCATTGATCTAGTTGAAAGAAACAAATTCCCAAAGAGGAGGCAGAGTCATTGATTGAAAGGGACAGGTGTCAGCATATCTTCCACTCCAAAAGATTGCCATGTGGAGGATAGAAAAGGTTTGAGAGTTTAATCCTCCAAAGCTCGTATTGGTGAAGGAGTTGCATTCATTGATCAAGAATCCCCACCCAAGATCATGAGATCAATGGCCATGCTTGATTGTGGGGCCAAAAAGTGCTCATACATTAAGATTTCGAGGGTGGCCCGCAATCAAAACCACTATATAAGTGAAGGGGTATGTGGTAGCTAGAGGTAAATTGTGGGGAGAGAAGCGGGTTGATCCCAAACCACTCTTGGGGGCACCCACAATCATGTGGTTATGCAAGGACGTATCTCGAGGTCACATGCGGGAAGGGCATAATGGGAGAGGGGCTAGCGTCTGAAACCTGAGAGTTCAGAAGCGTGAAAAAAGGAGTCACGGGTGCCATAGAACCTGCACCAGAGGACTGAAAGGGCCTGTGTTAACCCATAAGTGAGACCATTAAGGCCTCAGAGAGATAATTTGACTCAGAATTGAATATCCTTGACCAGGAGGTCGTGCAACCCTTAGGAGAGAAGGGGGTTTGCATCAACCTCCCAATTCTATAAATTGAAGGAATTTCCAATGTGAAAGGAGGGATATTTCAAGTGTCAAACCTTTGATCTTGGGGAAAATATTTTAGAGCATCAACATTTTGATCTCAAGACTTTAATGCAAGGGATGGACAAGGATATTTTGGAGAATATTGTTGCGACATCAACTTGACTTGTAAGTTCCTTATTTTGGATTTCCATTAATATTAACTTGGCCTATTGCTTTCATTATGTTGTTCATTGTAATTTCTATGCTCAATTCAAATCAGGTATAGATAGATCTGTTTTTTATAACGAAATCTAGTAGAAGTAGGAAGGTTTTCCATTGTTTTGAATTTATCTTTGATCGTTGAAGGAATTGGAGCAGAAAGGAAAAAGGACGAAGTAGTGAAGAAAAACTTCGGGAAATAGGTAAGCCTCCCTCCTTCTATATATAGGCTAATGAACTAGATCTATAAGGAAAGTAGAAACCATTTGTTTACTTATGTATTTGGACCAAATAAGGGGTATTGATCCAAAAGGGAGCTTAACTAGTCCATAGGGTAATATTTCTTGTTGTTCCTGAGTTTATACTTTAAGGCTGTAAAGTATACCGTCAAGGCATCCGTAAAGGTAAAGGTAATTAAAGGATAAGAATAAAAAAGAAGGGTAAAGCATAATCAGTTTCTTAACTATCTCTGTCTAGCTTCCCCTTGTTCTTGTATGCTAATATCTCTCTCAATAGTAGCCCATGAATGTTCTAATTCAGCCTGGTTAGTCACTGTTTGCAGAATAGTATTAAATAGGTTTAGAGAAATACTAGTTTGATCTTGGAGACCAGGTTCTATGTTGGGTTGTCTGTTATTTGGGACAGTCACGGGGAGTAAAATTTTATTTAGTTGTGAAAGAATTCGATAAATTGTTACTTCGGTTTTTTTAAGAGGTGAGGATAGGAAAAATAGTTTTGAAATTCAAAATAATAACATAAATACAGTAGAGGTTGTTTCCTGGACTTGAAACAATTTGAGAATCGTAAAATAACAAAGAAATACTACTGAAAAATATGAGTCTTTATTCAAGAAATAATCTCATATTGTAACAGGAAATAAAGAAGAAAATGAGATTTCTAATGAAGTGTTAAATATCATGGTTCAAATGATCCACAGGTCTTAAAATTACTGATAGCAATTTCAGAGGAAAAGCTGTAAATAATTTGATAACCAAATCAATCTAAACTATAAAAGATGTATAAAATAAACTTCAAATTGATCATTCATTAGAAAGACATTGAAAGGGAAACATAGAAAAATATGGTAAAGAAGGTTAAAGAACACATAGCTACAATTTGGTAGGATTCAGAATCTCATCTGTATCATATATCACAGTGGATTGGAAAACTTTTAATACAATCGACTCTCTCCAAAAACCAAAAGCCTGCTCTCAGTCTTCTAAAAATATATTTATACATGATCATCAAATATTTTCCCGTTGGTGATTAACCAACTTCCTAATACTACGGTTACATGGATGAATAATGTCAAACCATTTACATTTATTTTCTAACTGCTTTAATATTCTAATGATGAAAATATTCAAAAGAGTACTTTTATGTTTGTGTTGACGAACTTCCTTCTTCTGCCTCAAGACAATGAATACATTTTCCCAAAAACTTCACCAAAACTCTGTGAACGTTTGGTATCTCTTTTGCAACTTTAAGTTCGGTATCACTATTATCTTCCTTGTGAACTTAATATTTTGCAACTTTAAGTTCGGTATCACTATCCATTTTTCGATTTCGGTGATATTGATTGCCTTAATTTTTGGGATCTCTACCTTCATTTCCTCCAAATATTTCTTGATCCTTAACTGGTGCTTGACAATGTTAATCTCTCCTAATAACCCAGGACAATCATTTTTTCCAATATTCAATGAAGTTTTTTCTAAGAGATCAAAAATTCCTTGACAATCATCATTGACATCTCTGGTCATTCTTTTATTTTCGGCCAGGTCTGCTTCCCACACTTTGAGTATTACATCTCCTTTAACCTGTTCTGAAATGGATAGTTTCTAAATCTTTCCAACCTCTTCCTTTGTTGAAAGGGCTATTTCTTTTTGGAAATTTGTTTTGGTGGCTTTCACTTCTCTTTCTTTCTGAAGAACATTCTCCAAATATTTATTTGTTTCCTAAAAGTAATTCTGGACAACTTCTAGATTTAAAAACACTTTATGTTGTTCTTCTTCTATCTTCAAATGTATTCCCAATACCTGAGCCTGGAAAATTTCAAGCTCTACCACTTGATTTGAAATAGTGCTAATCTTATCTCGTAATTGTTTATTTTCTTCTTCTTACTTTAGGACCTATGCTTGAGTGACCTGTATTATCTGATTTGCCTCCTCTAAGCTTGTTTTCATTTTCTGAATCTCTTGAATATCTTTTAATCTAGCTTGTTCTAGACCCTTTTTTATTCCCCAATTGATATTTCTTTCAGTTTCTTTCAATTTACCCTATAGCTGAGCTATCATTTGGTCTTTTTGTTCCAACATAGTTGTCAAACTTCCCACAAAATACAAATTTGTTGACGCTAAATATCCCATCATGCCTACTATCTCTATAGAAAATTCTCCATATTTAAGTTTCTTTCCATCTATAATGACCCTATGCTTTTTAACCATCCCATCTCCTCTTGGATGGATTTCCTGTTTCAAGATTTCCATTCTCTTTTTACTAAAAAAATAATCTGATGAAGGAATCTCATCCCTAGAGATTGGCTCCAGATCACTGACATACAGAGCTCCCTCGTGGGGGTTTCCATAAGTGGACTGCAATGGATTCAAGGAAGTAATGGGACTTCCAAGTTCTGTCGATGTTGTTCCTCCTGTCATTTCTGGAACATCCTTAGGGATTTCTGGGGATGTTTCTAGCTCCTTTCCATTCCCTGCCTCTGATTCTCTTGTCTGGAAAATTTCTGTGTCTTGTGAAGGTATTCCAGTATCCTTCATATTGCCTTTAGTATTTCATTTGTCCTGTATATTTGTTTCAAAGCTTGAGGGAGGCCCTTCCTGCTCTAGAGGTGGGGTCATAGCTTCGCCTTGCAAACTTTTGGGTAAACAACTTTGCCTATGGCTCTAGAATGACGCAAAACCAATCTGTGAGTCAGGTGGTACAGCCTGTACTCTGTTCAATACCTCTTCATACGATTTAACCTCCTTGAATACATCATCATAAACAGATGTTTCGTTCTCATAGGCTTTTAAATTACAATGCATCAAATGTTTGCTTACTAATTGATAGGGGTCATGCTTTCTGTGTTCAATATCTACCAATTTTACTTCTTCTAGTGATTCAGCCTCTACTTTAGAATGGCCTAGATTCAGTAATGAAAATTTCCCGATATGTACTGGGAAAGTTGGCCATGACTTCTTTTGAGTTGCCTTTATCTCTAATCTGATGTTGCCTTTTACTATCTAGTGGGATACCTCTCTACACACCAATCTGTCTAGTAGGAATTTAGGGAGTGCATGAGGGGGAATAGAACAACCATAAACCCTAATGTAGGAAAATTTCTCATCAATAAACCATTTGACTATTGCTTTAATATTTTTTGTGACTGTATCAGAAATGTCAGGGGGTTCGCATCCAAAAAATATTTTATGCATCGAAATTATAACAAAATGACAAATTTCATAAAATGCATCCTTAGCATTTTCTTCCCAAAGGGAAGAATGATATTCATGAATGGGTTTTGGACAAGTTATGTTCCAAATCCAATTCATTAAGGGAAAAGGAGTCACATAGCAGATTGCATCCATAATGTATGCTGACATGTAAAAGGCCACTAGTTGTCCCTTAGATTTTGCAACTCTGTAGTTTGAGATTTCTTGTGTTAGGTTATTCGACAAAATATTACTCCAGTTAAAAGAATATCCTTCTGAAGCTTCTTCTAAAAAGAGCACCCAATCTGCATGAAAATGGCATGGATCTTTTCTCCCGAAAAGTCTACACAGCATAATGGCTACGCAGACCATGTATTCATTCAAGGTTGTTGTAGCATAAATCCCATGGGTATCGGCCCTAAATTTTGCATCGGCCCTAAATTTTGATGGACATCTCCACCAGTCTCTAATTATATCAGGATAAGTCCAGTCTACCTCGATGCATTCTTTCCTCTGAAATTCTACTAAAAACTCAACATTAAAAGTATGTTTAGGATTTGGCAAGAGTTTATACATTGCTTGTATATTATCTGGCCTGAATGAGCTGATGATGAATCCTTGATAGTTTAAGATGCTCCTCGTCGGGATATCGACCTTTTCCAGGGCCCAACTGATCATATCATTGTATGCCATGAGCCGAGGGTGCACAACGATCTTATGAAGCTATGATTCTGCTATGTCCCGATAGTGATTCTCATAATTAGTATGAGCATTCTTGAATTCACATTCCAGAAATTCATAGATTTGAGTCCAAGATTTAATGGAGTCTATAGCGCGTGGAGTGGTGTTGGAGATGATATCTCCTTCCTGTGTATCTTCACTCACTTTACATTAAATGGAAAACCTGTCACAGAAAAGGAATGAATGAGCTCAGCTGAGTGCTTCTTGCGCTTGATAAAATGAAAACACAGACATTCAAATTCTCTTTTAATTCATTTAACAATGACAAGATTGATGCAACTGACAAGAATTCAAGACATTTAATGTGGTAGATATTTTACTGAGATACGCATTAGTACCACGTATCACCAGTTATTCTTTATTTAAAATGGCTGCATTTTGGCGCCTTTGAATTTTAAAGAAAACTTGGAACATTTTACTCAATTGGAAACCGAAACATGAATGAAACCCTAAAAAATGATTATCATTAATCCTGCTTTGGAAAAAGGTTAATTTGTTCTAATCACAGATTAAGAGTCAAGATTTTGTTTTTTTGGATTTCGGGGATCATGTTGTCAAAGGGTATGTTATCTCGAAATCCGATCTCCAAAATCGTGAAATCACGACAAGGTTAATTAATACTTAAACGTTTTAGCAAAGTAATTGATTGATATTAAGCGTTTTGGGATTTCAGGGATCATTTTGACAAGAAGTATGTCATTGACGAATCCTGATTTCTGAATTTTTGAAATCGCGACGTGTTTAAAAATAGGACTTAAATTCATCTTAATTAACTAACTAATCAGGGTTAAGGACAAAACAGAGTTAGTTTGGTTTAACACAAATTATCGGTCGGGATTATGCGATTTGAGATTTCGGGGATCGTTTTGACAAGAGATGTGTTATCACTAAACCCCAAATCCTGAAATCGCAAAATGATTAACTTAAGACTTAACTTTTTGCGTTAGAGAATTAATAAATTAGCATTTTAACTAACTCTCTTTATTTCGAGAAATCTGGAATTGAGATTTCGCGATTCAATTTGTATTGAAAAATATGTTTTCAGCAAACCCCAAATCCTGAAAAATCTTTAAAGTTAACCTTAAATCCATTAGGTTTAAATCTTATCATGATTAAAATCATTTTATAGAAAATGCATCGGGATTCTTATAATACTTTTAGGTTTTTCCCTTTTATTATTTAAATAATTGAGTTCTTCGGGAAATCGATACCCTACATTTGGGAATGATAACAAAACTTGTGTTTTATGAAAAGCCGAAACCCGAAAAAGGAAAGTTTAGGTCTTAGGGATAAAAATTTTAAGAATTTTTTCAACATTTCTCATAACAAAAAAATGGTGACTCCACGGGGTAATATATCTGTGTCTCTATTGTATCATGTATCTTTTTTGTTTTATTTATGAATTTGTTTTATTTTATTGCTCCATGATCCTATTTTTCTAACAACTGGTAACAGAGCAGAAGGTAACTTACAGGAAAAGAGGGTTCCTGGTTCAATTGGGAGAAATGGCAGAATATGGAAAATTTAGGGTCGAGAAATTTAACGTCCAAAACTACCAATTATGGAAGATGCAGATGGAATATTATTTATATAAGAAGGATTTATTCCTACCATTTGGCGGAATAGAAAATAATTCGATGGACATGAAGGACAAAGAATTGGATTTTCTCGACATAAAGGCACTAGGAACAATATGGCTTAGCCTAGCAACATTGATGGCTTCAAATATTTCAAAAGAAAAGACAATAAAGGAACTGATGGATGCATTGGCTAAACTGTATGAAAATCCATCGACGTCCAATAAGGTATTTCTAATGAAGTGATTATTTAATATGAATATGTCAGAAGGTGTGTATGTTGCAGATCATTTAAATGAATTTAATATGGTTACTAATAAGCTAAGTTATATAAAAGTGGACTTTGATGATGAGGTCAGGGATATTCTCATCTTGTGTTCATTGCCAAAACATTGGAATGGCTTGGTCATGGATGTAAGTAACTTTGTCTCTAGTTCAAACACTCTAAAATTTGATGATGGTTTTGGTGTTCTCCTTAGCGAGGAAATGTGATGGAAAAGCATAGGTGAGACATAAGAAAATTCGTTAAACATGGAGAACATGGGAAGAAAAAAAGATAGAGGAAAGGGCTCAGGGAACTGCAAGAACGCTAGGAAGGGAAGATACAAATCCAGAATAGGAAAAATAGACTGATGGAATTATGGAAAGAAAGGACATCTGAAGAAATACTTTAGAGATCCAAAGAGACAAAGGGATGGACATCATGAAAAATATCAGGAAGCAAATGTAACAGATGAAGATGCTTTGATTCTTTCTGTAGATAATATTTCTAAGTCTTGGGTAGTATATTCAAGGGCTTCATTTCATTCCACTCCCCATTGGAAACATTTTCTAGATTATGTTCAAGGTGATTTTGGATAGGTTCATTTGGGTGATGACGCACCATGAAAAATTGTTGGAATGGGAAAGGTACAAATAAAGAAAAAAAATGGAAACAAATGGTTTTTGAAAGAGGTAAGACATGTTCTAGATCTAAAGAAAAATATAATTTAAAAAGGGTAGTTGCCAAGTGAAGGATATATTATTGCGAGGAAAATCTCTCTATGGCATGGGGTAAACCACAACAGATGGAAATGATTGTAGAAATCAACTCTAATATCAAGTATGCTATATAAACAAATATGCTAACAAGATAAGATAAAGAGCCTACCCTGTCCATACATTCTATGAAGTCCATCGTTGAGCACTCGACTCAAAGGAATATACCTGCAACTTGTCCTCAAAAACCAAGATACACAAGAATATGGTGATACTATATAAAGTTAACACATTCGATAGCATAATCCATCAACATTCATAAAAAATATGCCCATAGAATAACAATTCAAATATTTTCAAGACATTAACTAGATGAGAAAAGAGTATTTCTATTAAAATGTAATCAACATAAGTGTATGAATGACAAACTTCCATGTTAGCAGGTTCAGAACCGAGAAACTAAGTCCCTTCCATCTAGGCCTCCACCAAAGGAAAGTTCATATAAGAGAGAAAATGAGGTTCTCCATCAAGTAGGGAAGAGCTTGGGGGATGAAGAATGTGTTCAGACTTAAAAGGATAAAGGGATTCAGACTCAATATGAAGTGAATAATTTCTCTAGAGTAACTTTGCTCTCAAATTTGAATTGTTCTCCTCTTTTCCACAACTTGGATATGGCCCATTTATATCCTTCAAATGGAGATGAAGGGATGATTTGAAATGTTTCTAGTATATGGAAGGTCAAGGATCATGGATCTCGTGACGTAACATGGAAACTCGACACCATTTTTTTTTATTTTGGGCACAAAACCCAACGTACGTGGGTTGTAATGGTGCAACCTACATATACTCATGTTGTATAATAGTTAGGGCGTGTATATGTATAAAAATATTAATTTTATCCCCGGGAACTGCAAAAAAGGACTTCAAGTCTACATAGGGAAATGGAAAAGGCCTTCTGAGAAAATTTGCGTAGGGTGAGGAAAATATTGCGATAACATATATATCCATATTTACAGATAAGGCGTGGAAGGTCACCAAAGGATCACTGGTGATAGAAAAAGCAGAGAAGGTAGGTGCATTATATCTATGTACTAGTAATAATGATTATTATATCTCTTTATCTTCTACAAGAGTGGATACAACTCTTTGGAATCATAGTCTTGGACACATGAGTGAGAAGGGGATGCATATACTTCACAAAAGGAATTTTTTTCTAGATATTAAACAAATTGATTGGGATTTCTGTGGGAACTGTGTTTATGGAAAACATAAGAGAGTCAGATTTCTCAAAGTTGGAAAAGAAAATAAGAGTGAATGTAGGGTCTCCCTTACAATTTTGGGAAGATGTTGTAGATAATGATGTTTACTTGATAAACAAAGAACTTTCAAGTTCTTTGGATGGTATCATTCCAAAGGAGGAATGGACAAGTAAAAAGGTAAACTATTCATTTTTGAAGACTTTTGGTTGTGAAGAATTTGTCCATATTGATAAAGAAAATAGAACAAAGCTTGAGGCAAAATAGAAGAAGTGTACCTTTATTGGATACCGTGCTAATGATTTTGGTTATTGCTTAAGGTATTATGAAAATCAAAAAATTATTAGGAGTAGAGATGTCATATTCAATGAGAAGGCCATGTATAAATATTAGTTGCAGGGAAAGAAACAGGAAAAAGAAAAACTAGAATACACAGTGCTTGATCAGATCACTGAAAAAGAAATTCCAAAGGTACCAGAAAATCAAAATGTACAACAACA
>CBVK0100043908.1:0-30062 GCA_900067695.1 Picea abies
GCTCTTCCGATCTCACCTCTGAAGCCATTGGAGCAGTCGGTTGGTCAATTTGAGCATTGTAAGACATGTTTTTGAGCACTTTAAGCAATTAATAATAATGATCCATTGGAAGCTGGACCAGGAGATGTAGCCCGAGAGAGGGGTGAACTCCTTTATCAAATTGCTATGTTTATGTGCTTATGTTCATTATTTATGTTGTTGTTTATGTGTATTTTGCATAAGTAATCCTTTAATTTATGTGTTGCAAAGTTGATCCACTTGCTTTTAACACATAACATTTACTTGCAAATAATTTCAAGATTTTCAAGTCTTCTTCATTTTTAGATCAAATTGCTCGAAAGAATTCATATACAACAAATATTCATGATGAGAAAAAAGTATTAGACTATCAAGGAAAGAATCTTGTAAAAAGGTCGGATCAAGATGGCGAGAACTTATCGTGATTCTCGTCGGAAAATAAGTGTCTCATTCTCTTGAAACTTTCCATTGAGCTTAAATACTTCAAGATTAACTATTTGAGGTGAACTAAATGGAACGACCAACATTTTTGAATAATCAACATTGGTAATAATATTTGGCCGATTATACTTTTCAACCTCAAATAATTGATCATGGAAAAATTTAGATCCTTCTTTAAACACAAGTTGAGATGAATCAATGGAAGATGCAAATTTACACTTTTTCAAATCATTTCTTGATTTACCCACAGATAATTGATGAGAATAAAAATTAATATGTTCATGGGCATGCTTATTTTCCTCTTTATCTTCTATTTGGTAATCTCTATTAATTTGTACCTGATTATATAATGTTGAATTCTCTCCAAGGTAACATGGAACACACAATTGCACAACATTAGGATAAAATATACTAGGGTACAAGGAATAATATGTAGAGGAATTGAGGACACAAAATGTATCTCTTGAAATGATAGGTATATGCATTTCGAAATCTAATTTTGTTCCATCTCCTTGTATAAATTGATCGACCTCTGTTGTATTCTCTTTTAAAGAGTACGAGACCGTTTCTAAGAGACAATTTGGTTCATTGTGTGAGGAAAAATTTGAAAGCAAATCATTAGAGATAGAAGGTTGATTAATAGTTTGACTAATGATTTTGTCTCCTACTGATTGATCATGGACCTGTTCAACTAAATTAGGGGAAGTTTTATCGTCAACTTCACATTCGACCTCTTTTACTTTAGAAACCATTATAAAATCTATGAGAGTGTGACAATTGCCATCTTTTAAAGTCAAGGTTCCTTCTTTGACAGGAGGAGACATTGTTGGCAAAGAGTGATTAGAGGTGACAATTGCATCTTGTAAAATATGATGTTGCTCATGATTTGCCAAAATGAAATAAGTTGACAAAAATTGTGGTGCTTCAAAATCTTCAAGATCAACATGAAAATTTGAACCATCTTGAGATTGAGTATTAGTGCTCAATTCAGATTGGTTAACAATTAATTGATCTTGCTTGTCTGAGAGAGAAATGAAATATTCAAACCATTCATTAATAAACAACATTTCTTTCAAAGGGAATCTAGTACAAACATGTATGAACCTAATTGCAAAATCATTGAATGATTCACCATTTTCTTTCCTTAAGAAACTTAATTCTTCACTTAATTCATCATAATGATAATTGTTAAAATCTGATAAAAACCCAATTACAAACTCAGACAAAGAATGAATTGAATTAGCTGAAAAAGATTCAAACCAATATTTAACCCGACCTCAGAAAGTGAGAGTGAACAATTTGCATGTAACATTAGGATTAATGATATTATGTCTTAAACATTTATAATTTTTTTTAGAAATATGGTCTACTGCAAATGTGTTCCCTTCACCATCAAATGTGAGTTCATAAAAGAGATCAACTGTCTTGTTTGGAATAACTGGTAAAGAGACATTGAAAGCATGTTCCAACACACTGATTTGGGCAGGAGCCATGAAAAATTAAGAATTTGAAGAAATTGACTCCAAATAGTTAACTTGTCATCTAACTTGCCTTGTAGTGCATTATAAGATGACACAAAAGAATGATTTATAAATCTGGAATTATGAAAGGATGAGGGGTGAAACATTTAATTATTAATCGACCTCGACCCTCCTTCTAGCATCATTTGTTGACGGGCGTAAGTGACACACCGTCAACTGGAAGGTCAAATCCGGACCAGGGTTGTCTAATAACCCAAGCCATTTGGAATGAAATGACCCAACGGTTTTAATGGCTCGGTTGGCCAACTAAAGTCCTAAAAACAGTAAAAGAAATAAACTAATCTAAAGATATGATTCTAACAAATGATATATTACTTACTAATGCTTATTAAAAAGAAACATGAATATACAAATGATTATAAACAATCTATATACAGTTTACAAGGTTTACTTGAAATCTTGCGAAAATGAATGTTCATAATAATGTTTCAAAATAAGATAAAGTAAGAACATAAATCTTTTTGTTTTTTTTAATGTTTAAAGATTTTAAACTAATAAATACTAAGCAAATACAATTGAAACAATGACATAGAAACAGTCAAAGCTAATTAATGCAATCATCATCTCATTCATATATAAACAAATCTGAATAAAAGAAAGCAATGCACCTACTAACCTCTCATTGATCAACAGTACTAAGCTAAATTCATCTCTCTGTATTTGTATGAGCTCCTCTTAACTTGTGTCAAGTGTAAACCTATGACAAAAGCAAGCATAATACTTCCTGAAGAAATTCAAGGTAGTGTTTCATATTCTGGAGCGAGTTTATAACGACAGAAAGACAAATAATTATATATCTTGTGATCTTGAAATGTCCAATAACTGAAAATGAAAGAAATTCCAATTCTCAGGAATGGTGTTACCAGCTATCTAGCATCAGATGTAAACTCAAAATACTTGAATAGATGATGAGTCACAGATATAAACTAAACCAAAAGATAATGAACCATATAAATGAAAACATAACATGAAAAATTCTATGCAGAACAATCTAAAGCTAGTTCAATACAAATAAAGTTTCATATTCAAAAATTATATGAGAAACAATATTAATATTGCACAATCTACAAAAGCACAAAAGCCAAAGAGTAAACTATTTTCTCATATAGTTTCAACAAAATATGTTCATCATATGGTCCACGAATAACTTTTGGGATAATAGACTCTTAAAGATTGAAAAAATTAATATATAAATGATAACAATTAACCATGTATTGATAAAATAGACTAAAGCTAATTTAAATCAATGCATAATCAATTATTAAAAGAATATCAAGATATTATAATGAAAATAAAACCATTTTACTCACAGGACAAAAGCCATTAAACAACTTGGAATTCCATATTCTTCTTTGAAAATACTTGTTCATTTTCCCAAAGATTCCAACCATCTGTTACTCCATTTGAAAAGAAAAAAAGTTTACAAAAGAAATAATATACAAAAGAGAAAGGATAAAAATCCTCCTCTCAATTTCCTGGATCTCCTTTGGCTCTGAACTTTCTCATACATTTATACAATGAATGAACAGTCTGAGCGTCACTAATAATTTCCGCCACTTGAAATTTTTCTCGTAAAGAGACACAAATATCTCTCAAATCGTGCATTTGTTTGGGAAAATTTTCGCATGTAAGTTAAATGGGTCCATTTTTTAGATGGGTTTAAACTGTTTCTTCAGATTCCTCACGGTTTAGCTGCAATCAGTCCAGCAAAATCGTATGTTTGTTCTTGAGGCATTTCCAAATTTTATTTGTTGTTGCTCATAAATTTATTTGTAGCAATCCAATAATATTTTTGGATCAATCATCTTGAACATATTTAAATAATAAAATCAAGCCATGATCAGACCCGTATCAAATATATGATAATAGAAACCTATGAAACAAAAAGAAACCAAATTAATAACCTAAAAATTGTGAATAAAACAAAATGTAGAATAATAAAATTAAAATGAATTTAAACTAAAAGCTAACTATAAGTTTTAAACAAATATTGGTTATATTTTCCTTTCAAGTATGATCTTGAAATTCTAGAAGCTTCAAGTTGATGGAGAGGAGAAAATATTAATTTTGGGTTTCCACAAAATCAAACAAATGATAGATAATTCCTTTTTTATTTTTATTTTTATTTTGAAATGAGATGCAAAATGAAAAAAATAATTTAATTAATTAATCCCACCAAATGATTTTGTGAAAATGAGAAACCAACCAAGATATTATTTGATGAAGTATTGAACCCATTATTCAAAATAGTCAAACTTGCTAATGAACAAAAGAATGAACACATAATCATAATTTAAACGAAAGTAAATAGTTGATAAAAATTAACGTTTTTGTTTAAATTGAGATTTCTATGCTCGTTTTTAAATTTTGACATATACTCTCGTAATGAATGTCTCATACTATAGTGAATGTCTTAAGTTTGTCTCAAAACAAGCCAAGGTACAGAACTATTTGAAAATGTTGATTCTGTAGTTCATTATAATTATCAAGTTTCTAATGGGGGCCCTTTAAATATTGTAAAAATTTATAGGGAGTTTTTGGGGCCCAACAAGGTCTAAATCGAAAACCAGCTTGGACGAAATAGTTTTCGACCCAAAGAGATTCCAAGCCCTGATACCTAATCATATCCCTTAAATTTACAACCCTCCTAGAGCCATGGCCGCCAGATTTCCCCCCCTTGTTCTGTCAGCCCAACTATATGATTTGCCCCAAAATTATAGCCAGAGGATTAAGCTCTACGATGCTGAAGGGAACGTTTAAGCCTAGAGGCATCTGGATTGGCTCAACGATTTCGTCAAAAAAGAGGAGGTAGACTATGTAGACACGAAAATGAGGTTGTTCACGTAGAGCCTTTCGGGGGAGGTGAGGAAATGGTTCAAAGCCCTCCCAACTGCAAGCATTCAAGACTTCGCCGCTTTCAAGACGTCTTTCATTACTAGATGGGGAGACAAGAAGAACCCCTTGCAGCTGTTGACGCAGTACAATAATATGAAGAGGGCGCCAGAGGAGACGGTGCAACAATTCTCAGCCTGTTTCATGAGAGTTTATAACTCGATTCCTGTAGAAGTCCAGCCACCCCTCGGGGCTGCGCAATTGTGATACACCGACTCCTTCGACAGTGATTTTGCCTTACTGTTGAGAGAAATAAGATCAACAAATCTAGATGCAATGATGAGTGACGCAATCGAAGTCGAGTTAAACATAATGGTGTTGGGGAAGATCAAACAGAGATTCAACATAGGCGATAAGAAACCCCAAGGAGACGCCAGCCATCGACATCTCGGTCCTCGGACGACAAGTTCGACTTGATGATGAAGATGATGGAGAAACTGATGGAGAGAATGTCCATGGGAAACAAACCTGCTGCCCGAGAACAAAATGACCCCCAGCCCAGAAATCAGAAACTCAGAAGGGGTCAAGTCCCTCAGATAAGATAGAGGGAGCAGAGAGAGCAGGATGACCAACAAGTAAGGCCTCTGTTCCAAAACAACTACGCGGATGAAGACTTCCATTAGATGTTCGAAGACCAAATGCATTGTTGCGATGACAAGAACCTGCACGTATTTTTGACAAAGGGAGAGCATGATCAGTACATGAGTGAAAATTATGATATGATACTTGAGACATATGACACGCTATCCTGGGAGATGAAAGAGTTCAGAAAAGGTTATCAGAATGCCATCATGCAGTTTCAGAATAAATATAACCTCAGGAGCAAGGATGCGTCTACCGCTCCTCAGCAGAAAAATTCCATAGGGAAACCCCCGACGAACACCCCTTCCACAAGCCGACTGAAGCCAGACAACCCGACCAAGGATGGAACTGAAAGGGTGAAGTCAAAGGAGGAGGCCCCGAGGAAAGTGCCGGAAACAGGCCGGGAAGCATGTGGAAAAGAGGTTGAGAAAGTCTGTCCCCCTTTTAAGTTTGAGCATGAAATGGATAAAATCAAAATCTCTGTCTCGTTCAACAAACTTATCAGAAAGGGTGAGTATCGATAGAATATTATTAAAATGCTAAAAATGGGAGGGACCCCCGATACTTTGAACGTCCAGGACGATCACCCTACTATTCTGTTTTGTCCGTGCGTTGAGGAGACAAGTGATACTGAGGACATTCCCCCATTCTATGTCAGTCTAAAAATCCATGACATGACCTTGCATAACGCCATGCTGGATTCAGGCACGTCGCACAACCTCATGCCAAAGGTGATCATGGATGAGTTGGGTTTGGACATCACCAGGTCCTATAAGGACCTTTTTTCTTTTGATTCGAGGAAAGTTAAGTGCTTGGGTCTCATCAAGGACTTGGTCGTATCACTGGCCCAAATTCCTTCAAAAAACATGGTTATGGACGTGGTCATGGCAGAAATACCCTCTAAGTTTTGCATGCTGTTGTCCAGGTCGTGGGTTGTGAAGTTAAAGGGGAATCTACAAATGGACATGTCATATGCCACCATTCCCATCTTTGGCTAGGATAGACGACTGTACAGAGAAGTGCTGCTGAAATACAGAGAAGATGCAATCAAATAACCATCCTATCTACTCCATCGACACTGAGGTCGTTTCTCCATATTCTACAATGAACCGAGCTTCGAAGATGAAGAGCCAATAGCCAGCATGATAACCGATGAGGAAACCACGCGACAATCAGTAGAGTGCACCGACCCAAAGAATCGTGTGAAAAACGAGATATGGAACATGAGTTTCGACGACGTTGTCAGTAAGGAAGGAGCAAGGTCCAGTGTATGGATAAGCCCCCCGGAGGTGGGCACAAAACTGTGCTCATACAAGCTTGCGTTCGAATGTACAAACAACATGGCTGAGTATGAGGCACTGATCTTTGGATTGAAGGTTTTGAAAGAACTAGGCGCGAAGAGGATGGTAGTTCGCGGAGACTCCGAGATGGTTATAAACTAGGTGAAAGGCATATATCAGTCCATACGCCCCAGGCTAAGAGAGTACAAAAACTTGGCGTTGGACCTCCTCGAAGAATTTTCGGAGTATGATCTATCTGCTATCCCAAGGGAGAAAAATCAGATCGTCGATGTGTTGGCCACCTCGGCCTTGGTTTTTAAAATCCCCATCTTCCCAAACAAAAAATACGAGATCGAAGTCAAACACAGGCCGCCAGTGCCTGATAGTATCAAATATTGATAGGTGTTTGAGGACGAAAAACAGGTGGAGAGATTTCTACGAATGAGCGACGAGTTCGCTAACATAAACATTGATGATGAGTGTTGTTGTGATGAAGACTAGAGTGCAAAAGCTTGCAACGATGACGACCCTTTCCAGAACCAGATAGCGGGAAGGGACATAGTACAACTGAAAAATAACATCATTCCCAAGGGACTAGTTCCATTGGAAAAGTTGTTTGATGAAAACGACGTGGCTAGAAATCCCAAGATCACTGCAAACGATGAGGATGTGGAAGACTGCAACATCGAGATTGAGGAGAACCCAAAAATAATCAAATTTTCGAAAAATCCCAGTCCAAAGGTCAAACAAGACTACATCAAGCTCATGAAGGACTTCCCCAATGTTTTCGCTTGGAGTTATGACGACTTGAAGGTGTATGACACTAAAGTGATTCAGCACGTCATCCCTCTCAAAGAAGACCAGAGGTTGTTCAAACAAAAGCTGTGACGGATAAATCCCCTACTGCTGTCGCTAATCGAAAAGGAGGTAAAGAAACTCTTTGAAGCTAAAATTATCATTTCTTTAAGGTTTTTTAAGTGGGTGGCCAACTTGGTACCTGTTAGAAAAAAGAGCGGCGAAATAAGACTATGTGTGGATTTTCGTAACTTAAACAAAGTGTCCCTCAAGGACCACTACTCTCTCCCTAAAATGGACTATATTCTGCAAAAGGTAGTGGGGTCCTAGAAGATGTGCATGCTGGACGGTTTTTTGGGTTATAATCAGATCATGTTCCACCTAGATGACAGGGAAAAGACGACTTTTACGACACCATGGGGGACGTTCATGTATGCCAAGATGCCTTTCAGCCCGATGAACGCCGGAGCTACTTTCCAGAGGGCAATGGAAATAACATGTGTTGACAAAAAGGACAAGTTCATTGTGATCTATCTGGATGACATCACGATATACTCTGACTCTGACGAACAACACCTCGGGCATCTGAATAAATTTTTCCAGAAGTGCAGGAAATTCGACATATCACTGAATCCGAAAAAGTCACATTTCAGGATGCAGGAAGGGAAGCTGTTGGGGCACATCATCTTGAAGGAGGGCATTAAGATAGACCCCAGCAGGGTTGAAGGAATCCTGAAAATCGACACTCCGCGCAGTAAGAAGGAAGTGCAATCTTTCCTGGGAAAGGTGAATTTCTTGAGAAGGTTCATCCTGAACTTGGCAAAAATTATAAAACATATCACCTGCATGCTCAAAAAGGGAAACAAGATCAAATGGAACCCAAAATCCAGGAAGTCATTTGAAGATATCAAGGTGGTGTTAACTAGAGATCCTGTGCTAGCCAGTCTGAACTTCACGAAGGATTTCATCATGTTTTCATTCGCCTCGGAGCATACGATTGCGGGCGTGCTATTACAGAAAGACGAGTAGAACTTTGAAAAACCCATAGCCTATTTCAGCAGGATGCTGAGGGATTCTCCACTAACGTACGACATTATGGAGAAACAAGCATACACCTTAGTAAAATCCCTAAAGGAGTTTAGGACGTACATATTACACTCCCATGTTATTGCTTACGTACCTAACAACTCAGTCAAGGATATCCTAACTCAACCTGACCTTGATGGGAGGAGGGGTAAATGGATATCGGCCATGCTGGAATATGATCTTGAAATCAAGCCCACAGAGTTGATTAAAGGGCAGGGTCTTGCAAACTTGATGGTGCAGTCGGACTACGATGATGTGGGGATAAACTTCATCGCTGATCTGTCAGAGAATCCTCAGGAAGAAACAACTTCTTAGGTATCTCAAGATTTCATCGATTCGTCGTGGTATATAGACATCATCTATGTGCTAAGGAACCTGCAAGCCCCTCCGAGTTTAAGTAAGACCAAGGCCAGATTTCTAAATCTCAAAGTGGTTAAATTCTGCATTCTGGATAGTTCATTATACTGGAAAGATCCCAGAGGGATATTGCTGAGTTGTTTGCTAGAAAACGACGCGAAACGAGCTATCAAAGAATTTCACAAAGGCGACTACGGAGGACACCATTACTGGAAAACCACTGTGCACAAAATCCTAAGAGCGGGTTAATACTGGCCTACCATCTTCGCAGACGTATACAAAGAAGTGTCCAACTGCCACGAGTGTTAGATTTTCGATGGAAGAAGAAAGCAACAACTCTTGCCACTAAATTCGATCTCAATCGAAGCACCTTTCATGCAGTGGGGTTTGGATTTCATAGGGGAAATAAATACGCCATCCTCAGCACAACACAAATGGATACTCATGACCACAGACTACTTCACGAAATGGATAGAAGCTATCCCCACGAAGCAAGCTACCGACGCAGTCATCATCCAATTTCTGGAGACAAATATCTTGTCGATATTCAGATGCCTCGTCAACATCATAATAGACAACGCAGCCATATTCAATTCCAAGAAGATTGAGAAGTTTTGTTAGTATTACAATATAACCCTGGGGTATTCTACAACGTACTACCCACAAGGAAACAGGCTAGCAAAATCATCAAATAAAAGCCTGACCAAGATCATCAAAAGACTCATGCAAGACAATAAGAAAGCTTGGCCTAAAAATATTATCTATGCGCTGTGGGCAGACCAGGTTACCACTAAGAAGCCCATCTCAACGTTGCCATTTTATATTGTATATGGTGCAGACACAATTTTCCTTACCACACTGTGGTTGCCCGTCAGAAAGTTGCTGCAAGAGCAGGAGGTCAAACTAGATGACACACAGAGGAGAATAAATCAGTTGGTTCACACACAATAGATGAGGGAACATGTGTACAATCGATCATAACTCCACCAGGAGAGGATGAAGAAAACCTTTGACAAGCATTCTAAGCAAGAGGAGTTTCGGTTGGGTGATCTGGTGTTGAAATGGGACGCGAGAAATGAGGATAAAGGAAAGCACAAAAAATTCGATAATCTATGGATGGGTCCATTCAAAATCGGTGCACATCGCGGAAATAATGCTTATTTTATGGAAGAACTAAATGGAGAGTGCGTTGCTTGGGGGCTTGTAAACGACAGGTTCCTCAAACATTATCTGATGAAATAAGATCCCTTTAAGTCACAAGTCATTGTAAATAGTTGTTCTATTTTTTGTGTCGAGTCAGTATGTGAGCAGAAAATTGAAGCCCAAAGTGAAGGCCCTGAGTTTATGCTGAATCTTTTAGAAACTACGTCGATAGGTTTAGGTTGCATTTTGTTTTTCATATTTCAGTGTCTGAAAGTTGAATAAGGCCCAATGGTCAGGCACCTGGTCTGCTGTTCTTTGCTACCTCTCTAGGAGGATAACATCCTCGTTGGAGCTAGCTATTAGCGCTGCCATTTTTCTCTTCAAATAGAGTCATTTTTATTCGAGTTATGGCCTATGTGTCAAAGCATGTGAGGTCAAGTACGTAACAACAAAGGGGTCGAAGTCAGTAGGTGTTCGGTTGGCCCTTGGAGTCGGGAAGGGATGTCAGAGTCCAAACATGCCTAAACAAGTACGAGTCTGTTCCCAAAGAGTCGGGTCTTGTCAAAAAGGGAGTTTCTACATTCCCCAGGTCTAGGCAAGTTGTTAATAAGAAGTCGCATCGACAAGTGCAGTAACCATTATTGGCTCATTATGAAGGTTGGAAGAATGAAAAATCATGGCGTTCGTATCATGTATGCTCTGCAACCCTTATAAGCTGTACTTTAAACGTGCGGATGTGCTATGGAAAATCTGTAGTCCATTTCGAAACATCCATTCGCCATGAATTTAGTGTTCCTTGGCACATTTCCTCTTCTTGCCTGCTTTGTTATAAATTCCAAATGCTCTGCACACATTCTATTCACAAATCGAGTTTATGCATTGTTTGTAATCTCTTCTCGCCAGCCTAGGTTGATCGAATTTTCCACCCTGGGCCTTTTCCAGATCCACCGTGCGCAAGACAAATACGGGTTGCACCATGGAAACCTCCCAAAATGTAAGAAAGGGAAAACGAAGTGGCAGAAGTGCCAGGGTCGAGCCCCAAAGCGACTGGGATTCGTTCTCACTCACAACAGACACTTCCAAGAATCCCAAGGGAGTTTCACCTTTGCCCACGGAAGCGAGGATATCACACCGCGTGGAGCCTAGAGTGGAAGAAGTTGCGCAGGAAGGAAAGATGCTAGAAGCCCTGTCTCCCCAACAACAGATACCCTGGAGAAGGGGCAGGCCAAGGAATAACAAGGAAGTTGGGGAAACCCAAGTCCCAAACAAGCCGCACGCAAGATCGACTGCTGAAGAATTACTTATGCACGCTATTCGGCTGGAACCTGTCGAAGGCACAAGCTGAGGAAGCGGGAGCAGAACAAGGAGGATAGATGTTGCAGACACTAATGTTTGAGAGCCATCTTAGCAGCTGAAACATGCGAAACTCACCGTCGTCGAACTTTACCAGGAAAATAGGGAATTGAGACAACAATTAACAACAAAGACCCTTGAAGTGTCAACACTGCAAGGCCACGAAAGAAACATGACGTGGCTCAAGAGACAACTCAGAGAGGCGCAAGATACAATCGTATAGTTGCATGAAACACAGAGGCTGTCAGAAGAAAGGAATGTGAAGCGGCCAAGGAGAAAGTCCGCGTAGCTCTTGCCATCGCGTAGAAGAAACATGATTAACTGAGTTCATTCTCGTATCATCAAACAGAGCGTGGATCTTGACAGTTTTGAAGGAGGCATCTCCCTTAGACATTTTTGTCATTTTAGTAACAGTCACGACAATCTACAACCACTCGCCGTGCACGCATCCCAACGAATCAATGCGCGACAAAAATCAAGGCCGTTACAATAGATGGCGGGAACTTGTCAGAATACTCGATCGTTCAGATATCTCGTCGAAGGAAGGCTTTTACACATCACTCTCCCCATGATGAGACCTTGTTGATAACTGAATTCCCGTGGTAAAACACAAGCAGTCATGATGCGACCAGATGCAATTGTTTTCTATTTTTGGAAAGGCGTCATGCGAAGAGTCTTTTAGCGTAGAACAGTCAGTTTCCTAAATTCTAGGGACAATAGCTAGAGAGTAGGGCAGCCCAAGTGACGCCCTTGCCTATATATTTTATCTTTTCAATGTAAGCTAGGTTGTTTGGCGAACTAATGTAGACAATGTCTATCGAATGTAGTTTGAGTTCGATTGAAATTTAATGCAAAAGTCCCGAAGCTTTGATGAAAAGATTCTAATTGTAGCAGTTGGATGTATTGTTTCCTTTATTTGCGTACATACTTCCTGTATTCTCTGTTCATATCTATTTCTATCTAAATAGGAACGTATTTTCGAACCTGGGATTCGCTGCGCAATGCCCTGGGATTCACAACGTTTAGACAAACCGTCTTTCCTCTAAGTTAAATTCTGAATTCATCCTTAGCGATGCTCCGAGTTCCTTTATGTGTTTTGCCCCCCTCACCACACACAATGAATTTAACTAAAAACAGTTGCTCGCTTAGCCTTTATCCTCTCAAGCTCAGTCACTGAGTCATTTATTTCTATTGTTTCATTGAACTAACTCCATAGCCCAAGGTCTTACCCTCTTGCGCCAATATAACCAGAACTCATTATTCAAAGGTGTTAAATATAGCAGACAGTTTAGAGCCATATCTTGCATCGAGACAAAGTCTCCCGAGAGAGCCCTCTCCAGGTTCGAAAGACTAATTTCAGACCTCAAAGTTGGTTGAAAAAGTTACCTCTGTCATTTGTTTTTCAGCCAAATAGATTTACATAGTGCTAATAGAACTTACAAAAGAAAACCCATACCCAAACTACCTCACAAGGCCTAAAAAATATCAACATGTGCAAGAAAATAAATGATATGAAACAATTATCACTTTTACACAATACCCTTGTATGGAGTTTGAATCACAACATGTGATTTACAAAGATAGCCACTCTCGACAAACTCATGGATTTTCCCCATCCGTTTAGTCATTATGTCGAACATGTCCTCTTTACCGAGTTGTCCTTTCTTTGGTAGTTGGTTTCCTCCTGGTGGCGGATTTCCCTGCAACACTGCCTGATTGGTTGTCTCCCTCAGAGGGGTTTGACTGGTCTTCTTTTTCCTCTTTGGACGTAGATCTGGATGTAAGGCCCAACAGGCAGCCTCATTATGTCCATTTCTGCTACAATGGCTACAATAGCCTTTCTCCTTCAGAGGTCTATTTTCCCTGCTCCTTTTTGTGTGTGGAGAGCGATCTTCTATCCTCGTCTTTTTCCTGGTTTCCATAACCTTCCTGTACAAGGATTTTCTCTTCCAACACTGGGACACTATGTGGTTTTTCAATCCACAAAAAGTGCATGGTCTTTGATGCCACAAGCTCTGTCTTATATTATTAACATGCTTATAGTCAAATGGAATTTTAGAGTTTCAAGATTTCTTATACCTCGGTGAGTTGTCTCTGGAGTCAGACTGGCAAGAAGAGTTGGACTCAGCTCCTTCATTGTGATGCTCATCTCTCCCTGGAGATGTCTCGAATCCTTGATCATGAGAAGCTGTGCTCTCAGCCTGCACTGAATCAGTTTCAGCTCTTGATGAATTGTTGACTTCTGGAGTCTCAGTGACTGTCCTGGGGTCTTCTTCCTGAATGGTTTTAGAGTTTTTTCCAACATCCTTTGGGACATAACCTATCCTGGCATATCGAGGCCAACCCACTGCCTCGATGGGATCCACAATACCTTGGCCATTGGCTCCAAGGACTCCTCCTTCATATCCCATTTTTCCCATCAACTTTAAGCCAATGCATGAACAATGTTGTTCAAGAACTTTAAAAGAGTTATCAACATTAATCAAGAAAGGAACTACACATGGTTGATTTACCTCCATCCCAAACTGGGACTCTTGGTCTGCTTCTCGGGATGTTTCCAGTTGTTCCTGGTGAGAAGGATCAGTGGATGATGCTTCTAGGAATCTTCCTTGGTTTCTATATGCCTGAATGTCATCTTCACTTGCTTGACAAAGTGTGCATGCATTTGCACTGTCATGCTCGAACCCATAACTGGTGAAGTTGCCATGGTCACAAAATATTCTTGTCACTGTCTCATTCGTAGATCCTTCCCCTATTTGCATCTTCATGGCTTGCAACTGCTCTTGAAACTTTTGGTTCTCTTCCTTTGCAACATGCAATAATGTATTCTGTTAGTACTTTGATCTACAAGAGAAAATAATCTTTAATTTGGTGCTATGTTCCAGCAGCACATGTGTCAGATACAAGCATGCTACTAGAAAAGTGTTATTCTTGCAGCACCATCATAAAACATCATATCATTTATTTAAGTAAAATCCTTAAAGTCTTATGGTCAGTGTCTTAACCTCTAGGTTTTTCATCAAAACTCGTGTTGATCATTTTTTCCTAAGATTGTCTTCTGACCTGCATTCCAAAAGCATTGTTAGTATTGCCTAAATTCTAGATTTATGCTTTTTAGAATTTGCAATTTGTTATTTTTACCAAAATGAAAAGTGGTGTGTGCATTACAAAGTGTCTAACCCATTATTTAAATCAAGTCCAAATCCTACAGGCCTAAGCTATCAATATACTAAATTCTTTTTATACCTAAGTCTAAGCCTATCAGGTTTGATGGTTTGTTTTAAGCCATTCCATGAATCGACACACATAACCATTCGATGAATTGTCACACCATCATACATGCTAAGCCACGAATTGATCCATAAGTTAAGGCACGAGTCAAAGCCACGAGTCAAAGCACAATACATTTAATCAAAACAAACAACGAGCCCTTCTTTACAGGTTTCATCGAATTCTTATGCTAAGAGTCGATATCTATGTGTCTGGTTACAACTCTGATATTTGATATAAAAGGAGGAGATGATCCATCGCATGGATCCCATAACTTGACAAGGGTGTCGGTGCAAATGTAAGGTTTTCAGATGACAGATATGAAAGTGGCAGGAAAGCGACAATTTTGCACTTTTCAAAAGGGTCTGCTTTGTTTCTCAGGAAGGCGACTAAACTGGCACCGACGCAGAGGGTGAAAGTATTTATGGAACTCTATTTGCAGATGAAATTCATTCACATCTTAAATTTAAGCACAGGGTCTTGTTGCATGTGCAAATACTGGAGATCCAAGTTCAAATAACAGTCAGTTTTTTATTACTTTGGATCGATGTGATTGTCTTGATCGCAAATACACCATTTTGGAAAGGTCAGAGGAGAGTCTATCTTCAATATTTTGAAGCTGGGAGACATTGAAACCGATAAGAATGATCGGCCTATAGATTCACCTTCAAAGATCATCTCAGTCGAGGTGTTGTGGAATTATTTTCAATGATATCATTCCTAAACAGGTTTCCAGAAAGTTGGAGTTAATTGCTGTAAATGAGAAAGTGGTTATAGATAATTGTTAATTGCTGTTAATGGTAAAATTTGATTGAAATGCACCTCTGCCTAACTCAACTGTTCCCCACGATCTGTTCATTATATGAAGGACGAGATTATAAATATTGCAACGAACCTGAACCTTTTTTCCAGAAGAAGAACAGAGCCTTGACAGGGAGGGTCTATGACATGTTGTCAATGATAGCCCATCAACGATAACTACGTCAACTAAGGACCCATCGATCTAGATCTTTCGATGGATCAAGAGCTTGTGGAAGTCATGAATTTATCTCAGAGCAGCAAGACAAATCGATCCTAATTAAATCAATGGCATCCATTCTGGAATGTTTGTAAAGGCTAAGTCAGTCATTACAGGAAGTTGAATTAAATAAATTAGAAAATACTGCAGAAATAGAAACCTCTTTTCCACAAGGTGTTGCAGCAATGACTTGTGGTGTTCCAATGACGTCCAGGTTTCAATGGAACCTATGCTTCCTTTTCTATTTCCACTTTGGCCTGCTTTTAGGCCTACTGCAACAGAATTGCCAATATTTTAAAGCCTCTGCAAATTGAATATTTTCGGCAGCTTATCCTGCTCTGTTTCATATGCGTTAGCTGCCGAAAGCGCAGAAGTAGGAAAAATTATGGTATTTTCACCCAGATCATTTGAGGAAGTTTTCAAATGTATCTTAACTCCAAAATAAGATAAAGATAATCCTCTTATTCAAATTTTGGGGCAAACGTAAAAAAGGAAAGTTCAAAGGAGGATTCCTTTTCGTTTGAAGGATGAGCAGATTTAGTCAACTCTGACTTTAGCTTTAGCTTTCAAAGGGGTGACAGAATTTTGATCAAGTGGATTTCTTCTAGATGACTCGTGGCCTATGTGGCAAATATGATTCGAAAAGGCCTCTTTCTCCTCAAAGATTATTTGTGTGGCACTTGAAGAACTCAATTTTAGATGGGATCCGATCCCTTAGAAATAGGATCTAAGTTCTTAGAGATTTTATTAGATTTGAGATCCATTTCTTTAGGATTTGGATCTGTATGCAAATATTATTTAAGCACTTAGAGGCGAAGGCTGGGGTGGAGGAGAAGGGAATTCAGTTTCTAAAGGCCCGAGAGGGTTCAATAGAGATCAAGAATGCATGACTGAGTCTTTCTTTATGATTGTAAAGCAGGAACCATTTCATTTTGCACTCAATGCTACAACCCTTTTGATGACCAGACTTTCTTCTCTAATCTCATTCTTCCTTTTCTTACTTTTAGAAACATGTTATCTTTGCGATGCATTGAAATTATCTTGTTATGTTGATAAGGTAGTGAAGATTTCACTGATTTCTTTTCCATTCCAAGACTTGTTTTTGAGTACCTTATTCTCTCTTTCCGAATGACATTTAGGATCATGAATCTTCCTATGTGAGTGAACATATTGGACACTTACATATTTCTTTCTTCTTATGGTTTTATTTGCTTTATTAAATTGACTACCATTGACTAAGTAAGTGTGATCAGAACTTATTTACAATCAGAGATTGATATTCTCTTTCTTCATTTACTGCTGAAACCTCCAACCTTTTAAAAAACCAATATACATTTATCTATAAAAAGCATTGCAATAATTTTATGATGCCCTAGATTGCCCTTAGCAGTCAAGTGCAACTTTAGGGACTAATATATTCAATCCAACATTCTCTGCTTGAAGGATTTGGTTGAGCCCTTGAATCTCATCGAACCACAACTGTTTTGGCGATCTTTCCATTCTCACCTTCAACACCTGCAACCGATATCAAGCCTTCTCTGATACCAACATGATCTGAACCCAGGGGGGTTATTAGTTTCCAATAATTGTTTGATCCTGTCACTGCTCCAAGGGGTCAGTTATAGATTGTTTTACTTGAGCGGATTGCAATTAAAGGTGAAGTTGGAGTCTTTATAGACTTGAATCCAAATTGAATAAAAACCTCTTTTAGCTTCCTTATGTGTTATATGTCATGCTTGCATTTAATATTCTATGTGTGGAAATTCATGACATAAGAACATAATACACATAATAGATATGACATTTCCCTTGATAACGGAGTTCACCCGATGTGGGATACATCTCCAGGTCTCGCTCCCAAGCTTGACCGCTTTATTCGCCTCGTTGTAATGATCTCTCTCCTTTACAAGTTGTAAGGCCAAAGTCCCTTTTTGGTGACGACAACAAGAGATCGAAATGTGATCAAGAATGTTTACAAGCTTCACAAGTTCTCATGCTCATGAGGCATTCATGACACTGACATGGACATCATTCCCACATACTCAATACAAAAAAAGAGGAAGAATAAGATATGACCCCCATCATCATGGAGCCATAGAATGTCTTAGATCTGCTGCTCAGATCTAAGCATATATGCAACCCAATACATAGATCCCGAAACTACGAGATTCTTAATTGCTTTGTTGGCCACTTATCATCCAAGTGCCACAACTTCTTTGTCACATGTAACTAATTGGTTTTATGTGTAGGAAGAGAAGAAAGGAAGAAATAGAAGGAATAAGCCGGTCTTGTTGCCTTGCTGCAGCCTCTCGATGCACCTTCAGACCTGTATCAAGCATACTATGCTGCAACATTTAATGAGAAAACAACATAATGAAAAGAATGATTACATTGGATTCTCTAGGATCCCGTTGATCGGAGTCTTTGCTACCGAAACAAATATCGCCATTGGATTTCCATTGTCTAAATACCCAAAATCGGCTGTTAAATTATCTCCATCAGACAATGTCACCTTCATGCCTCCTCTGGTCCTTTGCCTCGATTTATGTGCAAGCCTCTGCAATTAGTGCAGTACATTGAAAATTGTGCCTATATGGACTCGTATGGACTGGGCGCTCTCTCCTCCTCTTGAACTCGTCTGAGACTTGGGCTTAAAACCATTTTGGGCAGCGGATGTTTCAATGTCAGGCCATTAGGCCAGTTGGCTAGGTGGACTATGTTTGGGGCGCTTTAGTTTGGGGAGGTCCCGGAGTCGAACCCGTGGGCCTCCCCGTTTTGGCTATCCATTATAACATACGCCATAAATGATGCTAACCACTACCAGTTTGGAGGTATGCCACACATTTGACGGATGAAATGGCGGACCATGCTAAAAATGGAGGATACGCCGGATATAGCAGAAGTAACCACCAGTTTGGTTGACTTTGTTTTGGCGGGGAGCCTGGATATAATGGAACACCGTCAGATTTGGTGAAAAGGGGGTTGGTTGTTGGCCAACCCCTTTTTAATTTGAATTTTTGGTATTCTGGACCTCCTTGGGCATTTTCCCGCTGCCATGTGGCACAATTTCATTGACCCATTTGGCGGCCCAAAGTGTCGAATCAACATGCCATGTGGCACGTTGTCATTGGGCCACGTTAGCATGCTGACATCATTGCCACTGTGATTTCCACATCACCTACCACGTCTTGTACGGATGCCACATCACCTGCCATGTGGCTGTATGGATGCCATGTATCTTCGACCTCCTGTACGATCTGCCACGTGGCATTTCCTCATTAGTCCACATGTTGACCTGAAAATGACGAAAATGAGTGACACGTGGCAGCCTCTGGTGCTGCCATGTCACCATGTTGACGTCAGCATGACACGTGTCTCCCTTTGCGTGTGACACATACACTATACGGATGTCGACATCATCCGTACTGACGATGACGTTAGCAATATGGATGCTGACTCATCCCTGCCGACTCGACTATGTTGACCAAAACTTTGATTGTGAATATCTTTCGATCCGTAACTCTGTTTGACGAACCGTTTACGCTGTTGGAAAGCTTATAAGGCACTCTTCGTGATGATGTCAACTTTTTTGAGCTTTGGGGATTTTGAAGTTTTTCCCTTTCTCATTTGTCGAGATCATTCTAAGCCTACTGGGACACTTCTGAAACTTTTGAGATGTTCCCTAGATCCTTCCGGATCACTTCGCGTCTAACATTGCTATTACATTTTCCCTGTTCTTGGTGAAACAAGACCCAACGCAATTAACCTCTGAGAAATAAAAGTATCAATATAAAGCATTTACAGAGAAAACCCTAATCGAAACATGAAATGAAAATCATAATTGTAGTTCTATTCAATTCTTTAGCCAAGCATATATCTCCATTTCTCTTTTCCATTAAAGAGAATGAGTAAACCATCATAATAAACAATTTGAGAGACTAGGTTGACAACAACCCTATATTAGTTACAAAAATTGTTTGAACACTCCCAACCGTTCCATCAAAGAAACCCTACGCTATATCCCCTAAAACCTTTATATGTAAAACCCTAAGATTAACCCTAACTGGGAAGAAAGAAATAAACCCTATGATAATTCCCACAACCCATTACCTCTGGATAGATCCAAACTAGAAGCCATAACCAGAGAACCAATATCTTGTCAAGACAATCAATATCCAAATGAATCTAAAGCCAAGACTCAGACCACGCATGCTAGAGATAACCAAAGAGGCTATAAACAAGAAGAGGGTGATTTACTACCTTTGTTTCAAAGCCAAACATTGACCCTATTGGCCACCCGACCTCCTCAAGAGAAGAGTTGTGACACCAATAACTTTTTATCAAGAAAATCAAACTTGGCCATGCCTTAAACCCTAGCTTGGAATCATGAAAACCCTTCATATCGCCATCAAAGCTTCTCACTTGACAACTACAGATTGGAAGAGCACTGGACCAAAACCCAGTGCAAACACATCAACTTCAAGTTTAGGAGTTGTTGTAGGTGTTTGGCTATTTGCATAAGAAATGTGCATCCCTCGGCTATATAATACTAATAAGTTTATAATTGAAAACATTTAGACTTTGATTCATGAATTCCCTTTGCTTAAATTGGTTTATACATTTTACACATGTATTAACAATGGGGATTGGCCCAAAAGGGGATAGACCCAATAAACGCAGGCATGGAATGACAACAATAGATAAATATGGCCTAGCTAGGAAGGAAGGCATTGCACTGCCAGGCAGACCTTAGCAAATAGTCTCTCTCTCTCTCTCTCTCTCTCTCTCTCTCTCTCTCTTATGATGCCTAAGTGAAGGTAGGCTTGCTAAACACTGGAAATGCATTAGAATTTAAAATGGAAAACATTTTGGACAGACAAATGTGTGAATTGGATTGAATGGACGCTAACGTATTATAATTATATTTAAAACCATTCCTATCGATTTTTAGAGTGCCACGACCTAAGGGAATTGGAACAAACCAATGTCCATACAAATTGATTGTTTTTCCAAGACTTTATAATAAATGGGTTTCTCAGTGCTTTCTTAATCTGTCATCATGGAGTAATTTCTCTGACTACTCCAATTTCAGCTAATTCACATGCAACCACTATAAAAGGGATGCCATCATTGAGTGATTTCCGTGACTACTCCAATTCAGTCAATTCACATGCAACCACTATAAAAGGGACCAACCATAGGTGGCAGCCATCGACCTCACAAGTTTTATTTTGATGTGTATTTTAATACATTGTGATTCTACCCATAACAATAATGGTCGAACATTAACAAGTGTGTAGAATATTGGAATCAACAACGATACATATATAAAAAAATGAATTTAATGACTATAGTAGTTGCTTCTGGAATTCAATTCTAAATTTATTTTAATACACTTATTGCGAGGAAATCCATGTTGGAGCATCTATTGTGCCCAATGTCTATCTCACATGCTAGCAACAATGCCAGTACTAAGCAGTAATGGAACAATTCTCACGACAGTGTTCTGGCCAAATGGTAATTGGTATGTGGTGGAGGTTGCAAATTGGTATTGAAATTAGACCTTAGATTTGACATAATTAATGCAATTTCTATTTTTCTCATAATTTTCACACTTAATATTTAATGGGGACCTTTGTCAAAATTTAAATGTTTAATCACATATAATTGTTTCCTCATTTTCATTTCCTCATTTTCAACTTTCATGTCAAAAATGTAAAGTGCCCCAACTTCAAGCTTCTCAATGTAGGGGATGGTGGCACAGGTATACAAATGTGTGAATTAGTTACCATTTACAACAAAAGTTATGTATCAAAAGGGTTATTTGGTATTGCAATAGTTTTTTTTAGAGTACAACTATAAATTGGGATTGTAACAGGTTTTTTAGGGTATTTTTCATTGTTAAACAATTTATATGATCGTGTTTTTCTCTTGTATATCACAAGCAAGACAACATTGATAAAGAGACACTTGAGTGGGAGTTTGAGAAACAATATGAATGTAAGATAATGAATTCTTTTCATGGACTTGAATATAGTGACACTTTAAGGTAGCTTATGCTTTTAGTTGTATTTGTTTGTTTGCATAAATCAAAATGTTTTTTGTTTGCTCATATTTCTTTAGAGGTAGTATTTTTATGTTTTGAAATCTTAATCCTTTTGATTTCAAGATTAAAATCATATTATGTGGAATTTAACAACTATTTCTTAATTACAAACTGAGATTTCAAAGTTGTTTTTTGAAATACACTATTACAGATTTAGATAGAAATATAAGAGAACCAATACAAATTAGTACAAATTTGCAACAACTGTGCTAAACAACTTCATAAAAAAATTATAGTGATATAATCTATTATAATTCAATTATTAATAAGAAGCAAGGACAATAAGCAGTGAAGACAACCATTAATGATTTCTATTCACAAATACTTAGTAATCGGTTATAGTGATTTAAAATCATCAAATTAAAATCAATACCCTTTGATGAGAAGCTCAATTCGTAACCTCTAATACATTGAAACCATAACATCATACATTGAAACCATAACATCTTAACTTGCATCCATTAACTCTCAAAGAAAAATCCTTAATCCAGGATCCAAAGTTAAATTCCCATGAACTTAAAAATAAATAGATAACTTTAAATTTTAATTATTAATCCTTAATTCATAATTATTAACATGTGAACTTTTTAAATTATTAATCCTTAATTCATAATTATTAATCTATGGACTCGTACCCTTGAAGTGTAAAACCTTATATTTAATTGGTTAAAATTAACATAAATGTTTAATGAATTTAAAGAAATATATATTGTGTATTTAACTTTCAATACACTAATTATAAGCAAGTGCAACCTCCTAATAACAATTGTATGCAGTTGAATAATTAAATAAGACACCATCCAGGTCATTACAAGCCATATGCTTCCCCTGTAGTTTATTTTCAAGGGTTATTCAAGAGATGGATATGTCTTCTGCTTCCCTCTGTCGCCTAAAGCTCCGATGGCTTCTTCAGCAAGGGTTTGCTACACTCTCTGCCTCTAGGCATAACAGGTCGGGCTCTACTTCTCCAACAACAAGGTGACTTACAGAGCTCCTCTCACACGCCAGTCTCTTCTAGACACACGTTCTCCCATTGCGCCTCTTTCACCGCGGAATAGATGAGTGGGGTTTGAATTTTTCCCAGAGGAAAAAAGATTTTGGAACTGAGTCTATCCTTTATGGCAACAACTGTTTAAAAACAATATCACCGGAACCTCAAAAGAACTCGTGGAGTAACACCAGAGATCAGGGGATCGGTCCCTTTGCTTTGCAACACAAACAATTTTTTCCGATCCGATAACAGACTGAGGTGATGTGTTACGATGTTAATACACCATATATATGAAAATTTCAATGGATTAACCACCGACCACAGTAGAGATCGAGCCACCGGGTCCTTCAATCAATGCAAATGTGATACCTGGTCCGGTTCGGTTGACAAGTTATGATACGATCTGGCAGATCGGACTACCAGCCACTTCGGCTGATCAAGGCACTGATAATACTTCCACACTAAAAAAATTCGATACGATAGACGACCCGATAATACTCACTGGTTTCATGCATTGAGCTTTGACTTTGCTGGGAGATCGGAGAGGTTTGGCCACTGGAAGATTCGATGCGAAGCACTGCTCGCATCTTCCCTCTACGAGCAAACAGAGCCAGACCGAGAGTCGACCTCTTTCCCCATCTTTGCTCGTGACCTAATCGAAGATACACGTCCCTTATAAGATCGGTGCAAAGTCCAGCGCTTCCCATCATCTCCAAAGTAAATGGAGCATAACTGCAAGTAGATAGGGAATAGGGGATTCCCAGAGACGGTAAATGAAACATAGGGCAGAGACGTCCCCGAGATAAGGACCTTTGTTTAGACTCCATGATTCTTCTCCCGTCATTAGTCCTCCCACTTCGGTCGTTAGATTTGGAGGCTCGGGTTAAACCTCTTGGGAGGTTCGCGCGCCTCCTAATAAAGAGTAAAATGCATGTCCGATAAACGCCATGGATTATTGTTGCGTGAGGTTGGTTAACGAGACCTGCAGGAAAGGGGCCAGCGACCAGCGTCCAGCGACAAGAAGGCGAATCCGTCAAGGCTCGCATATCCAGGTAAGCGCAGGAAATGAACAACACTCGGAAGCTTAGGATTGCTTGCCAAATCTGGGTAAGTCCTGTTCTTCAGGCTCTGCAGTAAATAATATACAACGTTTAAATAAAACGGTAGAACACCGGCAACATCACAAAACAAAACAGGCAGTGTGGTGGGCCACCCTGGTCGGGAGTGGACAATGATGGGTCGTTCAAAGGGTCCGTGGAAGTTTACCTGGGCGTCGGGAGTAGGGCCAAGCAAGGCGCTTCATTGCATGACTAGGGATCAGGAAACTCCAAGAACAGATACGTGTGGTGGGCCACCCTGGTCGGGAGTGGACAATGATGGGTCTGAGAACATGTACAACGTTAGGCCCAGGTCCGGGAACAAGAACAAGAACAACAAGAGGTTTATGTGGAACAGTCAGGTATTTGTCTTTTATGGCAATGACAATACATTCAACACATACAAAATGGGCAAGAGATATTCATCTCAAACCAAATAAACCATTTAGGTCAAGTGAAAATTGCCTCTACAAGTAAAGCAGGGAAGTGGGTTTGGGTCAATGCCAAACAATTTCGGGCTATTTTAAAACGCAGAGCTGCTCGTCTAAAATGGGAACAGACAAGGAAAAAATTAGCCCACCGTAATAAACTTCCAAACAAGTCTCCTTGGCAAAGGTGTGACAGCAACAAAACTAAAGACAACGGTGATTATGCGTTGTACAGTCCTACATCCACACCTCTCACATGGTCATCTGACTTGTATGTGAAAGAGTTACTAAATACCAAGAGGATATTGGAGGTTTTGGAAGTCAAAGGGCATGAGAGAGACATTCAAATCCAATTACTGACAGTAGAAAATCGAGACTTAACAACAAACAATAAAGTTTTAACAGAACGAGTGACAATGTTGCAAGAAGCCCTTTTGGAAGCAAACGCTGAATGGCAAGGCTTGAAGGATGCCAGGCAAATTAGGGAAGACTTCGTGGGGGAAATTAGAGAGGTGATGAACTCTAAAACACCCAAAGCTGAAGGAAAAATAGGTGAACAAGCATACATCCATGGAGTGAAAGCAATGGATGAAGAGAAAATAGATTTTACAAAAAAATCCAAAACTTGGACACAAGTCACCAACAATTCTTCTCATATGGAAAAAGAAACACATAGTCAGGGGGATGACATGCAAGGTAGAGAAAACAAGGAAAGACAAGGTAGAGCAACAAACATAATTATCAAAGGTGTGAGAGAGTGTAGAAAAAATGAACGTACTCTTGATCGTACAAGTGCATTTTTGAAGGACAAGTTGCTTTGGCAAGGCCAAATTTGTCAAGGCCAAATTTGTCAAGCATGGAGGGTCGGTAAGCCTAGTGGTGAAAGAGTTAGGCCCGTAAAAGTCATCATGTTAAGCATACGTAACAAGCAAATTCTCCTAGGCAAGAAGCAAGTCTTGAGAGACTCTCGCTTTTTTCTAGACGGAGATTTAACTATTAGACAACAAGAGGAAAGAAGGGAAGAGTTGTTAAAGGTTAGGGTGTTAATGTTTAAGCCATTATTATAGATGTTTGCATTTCATTAGATAACAATAGCATAATCCAAGATCACTGAGCAATACACAGTCACAAGAGACACAACATTTATCCTGGGAAACCCTCTAGGAGAAGAAAACCCAACAAAACTTCCTTAATATAGATAGCCAATACAATGCCAAGAGATCTCTATGCTAAAACAAAAATTCCTCTCCAAGATATCTGCCACTTTCTCTCTCCTTTGCCGGTAACAGATCATAACTTGTCTCTCAAACTGAGCAAGTGAGTTGTGATCAAATGAGGCGCTAGCCTCCTTTATTTATACAAGTTCTGGCACGTGTGAAGTGTCTCTTCACTGGCAGGGCCGACTTCTCAATCTGGGTGGGTAAACCCACCTTTATTATATTTCTGGGTCTCTTAATTAACTATTGGGGCCGACTTCTTATTCTGCCTATTACAATTGTCTTTTGACCAATTCGCAAAAGGGGATTTGGTCCTATTACAATATCCGACATGATCAATCCACAATGGGGATTGATCCTATGAATAAAATATCAATAATAATAAGAATACTCTTTGCAGTTACATTATTTCAACACTCCCCCTTAACAAGAAGGGTATTTTTCAGCAGCATCATGCGAGAGAGAGGACAACATCATCAACAACATCAGGTGGGAGGACAACATCATCAATATCATCTTGGCTGGCGTATCTATAAATCATCGGAAGTTTTCTTCATTGACAACATCGTCATTCTCAAAAGAATGCCATCATCCTCTGCATCAATATGTATCAGTATAAAAAATGATACCTCATCACAGCACTAGGCTGGCCCATCACAGTACTAGACTGGCTCTATGTCACAGCTGTTAAGCTGGTAGCTCAGTGCAAGTCACATATTGCTTTACGTCTAAGAACTAGGTCAGAAGTAAGGTATACATCATCTTGCCTTACGTCTAACAACTGGTTCAGAAGCAAGGCACACATCATCTTGCTTTACATCTAACAACTAGGTCAGAAGCAATGAATCATCTTGCTTTACGTCTAACAACGAGGTCAGAAGCAAGGAACACATCATATTGCTTTACGTCTAACAACTAGGTCAGAAGCAAGGAATCATCTTGCTTTACGTCTAACAACAAGGTCAGAAGCAAGGAACACACACATCATCTTGCTTTACGTCTAACATCGAGGTCAGAAGCAAGGAGCACACACATCATCTTGCTTTACGTCTAACAACAAGGTCAGAAGCAAGGAATCATCTTGCTTTACGTCTAACAACGAGGTTAGAAGCAAGGAACACATCATCTTGCTTTACATCTAACAACTAGGTCAAAAGCAAGGAATCATCTTGCTTTACGTCTAACAACGAGGTCAGAAGCAAGGAACACACACATCATCTTGCTTTACGTCTAACAGTGAGGTCAGAAGCAAGGAATCATCTTGCTTTACGTCTAACAGCGAGGTCAGAAGCAAGGAACACACACATCATCTTGCTTTATGTCTAACAACAAGGTTAGAAGCAAGGAATCATCTTGCTTTACGTCTAACAATGAGCTCAGAAGCAAGGAACACACACATCATCTTGCTTTACGTCTAACAACGAGGTCAGAAGCAAGGAACACACACATCATCTTGCTTTATGTCTAACAACGAGGTCAGAAGCAAGGAATCATATATACTCCCCCTTTCAGGGAGGGTCCTTTCGGACTATACCAAGCTTATCTCGAAAGTGTTCAAACTTTACACTAGATAGAGGTTTGGTCAACACATCAACAACTTGTTCATCCATGCTAACATACAGGAGCTTCAAGGCTCCTCTCAGCACCATGTCATGGATGTAATGATAGCGAATCTCTATGTGCTTCGACCTGTCATGGAATACAGGATTCTTTGTCATCTTTATACAGCTCCGGTTGTCACATAGGATCGTGGTTACTTCCATTTCTAGGTCAAATATACCGGTCAACAACTTTCGAAGCCATATAGCTTCGTAGCTAGCAGACATGCGGCAATGTACTCTGCTTCCGTTGTGCTGAGAGAAATACTGGATTGCTTCCTACTCTGCCACGAGATCATGGCTGATCCCAAACTGAAACAACATCCGGAAGTGCTTTTTCTGTCAGCAACGCTTCCTGCCCAATCTGAATCAGTGTATCCATTCAATGTGAAATTATGATCTCTGTCATAACTGAGACCACAATCTATTGTACCTTTGAGGTACCTCATCACATGTTTTGTATCCATTAAGTGAACACGTCTAGGTTTCACCAGAAACTGACTCATGGTGTTCATGACAAAACAAATGTTTGGTCTGGTGTTCGTTAGGTACATCAACGATCCAATAATCTTTCTATACATTGTGGCATCAATCAATTCTGACGACGTGTCGACCAATAGCTTCAGCTTAGCTTCCATGGGTGTATTCATGGGCTTGCATTCCAGCATGTTGAATCTCTTTAAGATTTCGACCATGTACTTCCCTTGGTTAAGGAAGATCCTCTCAGGACTCTGCCATACCTCAAGACCTAAGAAGTAATGCATTAGGCCAAGGTCTTTCATTTCAAATTCCGAGGCAAGTCTCTTCAACGATGAGCTTTTCTTCTCCAGTTAAGAATAAGTCATCCACATATAGCAGTAAGATTACTGGCTCATTATTCATAATTTTGAAGTAGAGATTTGAGTCTGCTTTACTCTTGGTAAAGTCTAAGCTCGTCAAGAAATTGTCTATACGGCCATACCAAGCTCTAGGAGCTTGCTTCAATCTGTATAAGGCTTTCTTTAATCTGCAGACATGAGACCTCCTGTCTTCAACCTCAAATCCTTGAGGTTTCTCTATATACACTTCTTCTTCGATGACACCATTTAAGAAGACTGTCTTCACGTTCATCTGGTGCAACGTCCACTTCATCTTAGCTGCAAGAGCTATGATGGTTCTGATCAAAGTGTATCTGGCCACAGGAGCGAATGTCTCTTCATAGTCAATGCCTTCTTTCTAGGAAAAGCCACGAGTGACAATTCTTGCTTTATACTTCTCAATACTTCCATCGGCAGCATGTTTTATTTTGAAGAGCCATCTGTAGGATACCCCATCTTTATTCTTTAGTCTGGGAACTATTTCCCATANNNNATTCCTCTGTCATGGCATCTGCCCATTCTTTTCTCTGAATGGCTTCTTCAAAGCAGGTAGGCTCTTCTTCTAGGAGATCACACATCAAAGCCGTATAACTGGAGAATGGCTTTGGTCTTTTCACCTGTCTCGTAGTTCCTTCTCTCCATCTTGAATAAGCTCTCTAACCTAGGCTGGCTTTCTTTTATGGAGGATCGTCATCTGAGGAGGTTCTTGTACTTCTACTATATCATGGTCTTCTAGAAGTTCCTCATCAGGGGAAGTTACGACTTCCCTCATTGGTTCTGCAGCTCTGGGAACCTCCCTCATTGCAGTATTGGGGATTACGGGTTCCTCTTCATATACCTCTTCAAGCTGGTACAGTTTAGATTTCTTGAGCGCTGCATCTTCATCAAAGGTCACATCCCTGCTGATCTCAATGTGATGTTGACCTGATATATAGATTCTGAAGGCCTTGGAGACCTCACAATATCCCACAAATATTTCCTTCTTTCTTGAAAGATCGAACTTGTTTCTTTTTTCTTTAGGTATATGAATAAACACTGGACAACCAAATATTTTTAGATGGCTTACCTCTGGCTTCTTACCGGTGAACATCTCTTCTGGTGTCTTGATCCCAAGTGCACTATGGGACAATCGGTTCTGCACATAAACATTTGCCATTGCTGCTTCTGCCCATAAGCACATAGGAAGATCTTGATCTTCACAACTTCCAGCATGGTTCTGTTCTTCTGTTCAGCTACACCGTTTTTGTTGAGGATTACAAGGAGTAGTGAGTTCCCTTTTGATTCCAACATCTTTGCAGAAGTTTACAAACTCTTTTGAGGTAAATTCTCCTCCATTATCTGACCTGAGTATCTTAATCTTCTTTTCAGAAAGGTTCTCTATCAAGGCTTTAAATTCCTTGAACTTGTTGAACACTTTAAATATATCCAGGTCTTACAAGAGTAATCATCAATGAATGATACATAGTATACATACCCACTAATGGAGGATGATGGCATTGGGCCACATACATCTGAATGAATGACTTCTAGGACTCCTTCTGCCTTCTTGTCCCTCTTTGAAAACAGGTTCTTGATGTTCTTCCCTTGTGCACATCCATTGTATACGCCTTAATGGTCACCTTTGAGTTCTGGTAAACTTGTGACTGCTTTGCATATGTAGGGTAGCACCTTGTAGTTGAAGTGAGCTAATTTTCAATGCCAAGATTCTTCAATGGCGTGGGTCATGGTAGCTTCTGAGTGACCCTATAGCTGATGCAAGTCACCTTCTTCTCTTCCAATGATGATTGCTTCATTTACAGTCTCTCCTTTAGCACGTTGCCTTCTGCAACCTTCGCGATAGCTTCCTCATGTGACCTGGAGCAAGGTCAACAAAACAACAAGCAAGAATAATATCATTCGCGATAATATAAAGCAATAGCATGAACAATAATCACAGTAGCTCCTTTAGAGCCATCACTTATAATTTATCTGAAGCAAAGATTAAAGGTAAGG
>CBVK0100043909.1:0-30055 GCA_900067695.1 Picea abies
GCTCTTCCGATCTCACCCATTGGGTTCTTGGCAATCCCAACACAAAATCCATGTTTACGCATCCCAAGGCCTATTTGGAATAGGTAATGGCTGATAAAAACCAATGCTATATTCTTTCTTTTGCATAGTGGAAAATTCTACATTTGTTCACAAATTTCCTCACTTCATATCCCATACCTGGCCAATAGTATGAGATACTCAATTGTGTGAATGTTTTATCATGGCCAAAATGTCTTGCTAGGCCTCCACTATGCTTTTCTTTCAACAGATTGTCTCTCATTGAGCATTTTGGTATACACATCTGGTTTCATTTGAACAACATCCCATATTCAAATAAATATTCCATCCATAGGATTCTATCCCTTAGCAAAGGATTTTCACATGCCTCATAATCCTCCTTTAAATATGCATCTTCACCATACATTTCCTTAAGTTGTTGAAACCCTAAATTTTCCACTTTGAATTTATACATAATTGAAAACCTCCTACTCCGATCATCTACAACTTTATTTGCACTACCAGAAATATTCTTGATAACAAAAGTGAAATTCTGCATAAATTCCACCCATTTTATATGCCTCTAATTCAACTTCTCTTTTCAGGTAATGAACTGTAGATGTTGATTATCACTATACAACACAAAATCATTGGGAATAAGATAATTCCTCCATTTTTTAAAGGATTGAATCACTGCATAGAATTCTTTGTCATATGTCGAGTACTTTTTATTGGTATCATTCATCTTCTCACTGAAGTATGCTACAGGTTTGTTATCTTGACTTAAGACCGCTCCAATTTCTACCCCACTAGAATCACATCTTACCTGAAATTTCTTTCCAAAATTTGGCAAAACCATAATTGGTTGTTCTGTGATCATATCCTTCAATATCCTAAATCTCTTTTTAGCCTCTTTTGTCCACTTAAAATATTTTTGTCTCTTCTTCATGGTGTCTAATATTGGTGCACATATACCATTGAAATTTCTAATGAATTTCCTATAGAAACTTGCTAATCCATGGAAGCTTCTCACCTCAAATATGATCCTTGGTGATGGCCAATCTTTGATAGCTCTCACCTTTTATGGATCCATCTTCATCTCATTGGAAGAGATCACAAAACCCAAATATATGAGTTATGTCTTCATAAAATATGACTTCTTTAAATTTATCAACATCTTCTCTTGATGCAACCTTATCATCACTAATGTCAAGTGTCTCAAGTGGTCCTCCTCAGGTTTACTAAAGACTTGTATATCATCTATATATACGATGACAAATTTACATATGAAGTCTTTGAGTACTTCATTCATAAATATCACGAATGTGCTTGAGGAATTTTTTAAACCAAATGGCATAACAAGGCACTCATACAATCCTTCATTTGTTTTGAATGTTGTTTTCCATTCATCTCCCTCTTTCATCCTTATCTAGGGATAATCACTTTTTAGATCTATCTTTGAAAAATATTTTTCTCCACTCAAGAAATCCATCAAATCATCCATCTTGGGTAAGGTAAATATGTACCTAATAGTGATCTTGTTGATGGCTCTGGAATCTGTACACATTCTCCATCCTCAATCCTGCTTAGGCCTCAATACAGTTGGCACAACGCATGGGCTTAATATTTCTCTGACTAAACCATTTTCTAACATATCTTGGACCTGATTATTGAGCTCTTGATTCTATTGAGGTGTCAATATATATGTCTCTTTTTTTGGAAATATTTCTCCCAAAATAAGATCAATGTGGTGATTGATGTTCCTTATAATGGGTGGAAATGAGCAAGGTAACTCATCCACTACTATATCAGCAAAACTTTCCAGCAACTCCTTAATTTCTTTAGGAAGATCATCCATAATGGTGCTTGTAAGGATGACTATATGATTTCTCACTACATAAAACTACATCTCTTGTTCCTTCTTGAATTCATTCAAGATATCCTTCCCACTCATGAGAAGTATGCTTGTGTTGGCTTCTTCCTTCACCTTCTTATCTTCTATTTCCAGCAACATGTGTGTCCTACCATTCTTCTCTAGGGTGTAGGTTTTTTTCCTCCCATCATTTATGACATTTCCGTCAAACTCTCATGGTATTCCCAACAAAACATGACATACATCCATGGGAATTACATCACATAAAATTTCATCTTTGTATCCTCCTATTTTAAATTCAACTTGGCATTGTTTACTTACTATTACCTAGTGGCCTTTTTGCAACCATGATACTTTATATGGATTTGAATGTGTAGTAGTATCCATCTCTATTTTTTCCACCATATCTATGGATAGTAGATTATCGATTCTCCCACTATCAATTATCACCTTGCAAACTATGTCCTTGGTCTTGAAAGCAGTCCTAAACAGATTGTTTTTCTGTAATGGTGATTCCACCTCCTTCTATGGTTTCAATATAATTTTCCTCATCACGAGGGATCTTCCATATTCAACAATGTATCCTTCAACATTTCTTCTATGTTCTTCAAAAATGTGAGCTTCTCCTTCTTTTTCTCGAGGCATTCCCAAGATATATGCCATGTCTTTCCATAGGCATAACATTTCACCTCTCTTCCTCTGCCTCTTCCTCTTCCTCAAGGAAAATAATTACTTCCACCATATTGTCTTCCTTGGGAACTTCCTCCTCTCTCTGTATGATTTTGAAACTTTCCATTCTCAACTTTGGGCTTCTGAGCCTTGTCATGGAAAATTCCCTTACCTCTTTGTGGGATTTTTCCTCTGCCTTGTTGGCTTTGTTTTCTGGCCAACTTCTCTTCTACTTTCATGGTAGCCTGATAAGCATCTTCAAATGTCCTCATAGTCACCATGTTGATTTCATCCTAGATTTCATATCTCGGGCCATTAATGTATCTGGAAACCTTCTCTTCATCACTTTCATGGTGACCAGCTCTCATATTCAACCTTTATAACTCTTTTGTATACTCTTTTACTGTCAAACCCTTCTGTCTTAGGTTCTGTAGTCTCCTGAACAGATTTATTTGATAGTCCTTAGGTATGAATTTAGCCTTTAGCTTGGCTACCATTCTGTCCCAGCTTTTAATTTTCTCTTTTCCTTTGCTTCTTCTGTCAGCCTGCAATTCATGCTACCACAGTCTTGCATGCCCCTTTAGTCTTGTGACAACATTTTTAACCTTCTTATCCTCATCAACCTCTTCATAATCGAAGTATTTTTTCATTTCTCCGATCTAGTCCAACAATTCTTCTACATCTAAACTTCCTTAATACATTGGGATTTCAATTTTTTCTCTGGCTCCCACTTTTCCAATTCCTCTCAGCAAGCATTTTTCTACATCATATTCTCCTACAACTCCTTCAACTTCCACTTATTCACTTTCATCCTCACTGATTTCACCTAGATTTGGGGATCTCCTCTATTCGGTTTCCATGACATATAGCCTTGCACAGAGTCTCCTCATTTCCTCCTCCATTGTTGGATTTGCTACAGGTTTGTCCTTGTGTCTTCTTGGAGGAATGGAGCTAAGATTTCTTCACATTGAGCTTAAATTATGTCTCTGATACCATTTGATGGTATCAGACAAATGTCCTTCTCTTAGAGAGAGAAAATTTATGGCTCTGATACCACTTGATGCAAACCCCCACCCTCACCTAGGGTCCACTGACCTACCGACCTAAGGATCTCAACTTAAAGGAGCTGGATTAGCTCTCTAGGTCCCTCTGGACCTCTTCTATTTAGTTTCCATAGGTATTTTGTGTTGATTTCATGCCAAAATTGGCTCTCTCATAGGGTATCCTAACAAGGAGCTTCCTTCACGTGAGCCTAGGTTTGAAAACTAGGGGCTTACCTACAATTTTCCGCTTAGTTCGAGACTTCGAGCCTTTACGGTCCGAGGGTTTCCAGTGAATAGGGTCTTCGAGTCCATTGAAGAAACGAAAAAACGAAGCATCAAACCCTTAGGAATGATCAACGGCCTACAACCCCCACATAGATCAGTGATTGATGTTGAACTCCACCTTCTGGCTTCGATGGTTCTCTTGTCGCCAGACCTCTATACCTCCTCTCCCGAACGTCGGTGAAATGATATGGATCTCCACCCTCCATATGTACTAGAATCGACGATCGATGGTGCATCCAACCACCTTGATGCACCTTGACTCCTCAAAGAAACAATCTTTAACTCAAAGCAACAATCTTTAACACAAAGAAACAATCTTTAACTCAAAACAATACTTTATTAGATGGTTCCAAGGAATCAATAGAATATTATAGAAAGCAACAATCTTTAACGCAGAACAATACTTTATTAGATGGTTTGAAGAAATAAATAGAAAATTTAATTTCTTCTTCCTTTTAGAGAACGATACAAGTCTTTTCCCCACAATAATACAGAAATTTTAGGTCAAAATGACTTACCTCGTCGTGCAAGATGTCATAGAAATAATTTCTTCATGAAAAAATTTAGTTTCATATTTTCATACAAACTAGTTAAAATATATTAATGAATATAACTATGCATTTATACAATTTCTTCCATATTTTATTACAAACTAGTTAAATAGACACAATTTTGTATATCAATTACCAAGTCACACAAAAAAAATGTGGAACACTGATATGGAAAGACTGTAAGAATACTTCATGGAATATGCACTCACAAGTGCCTGATGAAGAAACATTGGAAATATGTTATCATGTGTCTACTACCCTATTTGTATCCATGTTGAGTGGTATCATGGTGTGGAAAAATGCTAAGAATTCATGATAGATGGAGGAAACATGCCAACTACAAGTATTTTAGCTCACAATTTATTTATTCTTGGTTTCTTCCTTACTCTTTATGAACATTAAAGATTCAAATGATAAAATTTGTTCTTAATTCATTGTGTTTGATAGTGGTGAGCATGTGTTCTTTCACATGATGGAGGTCCAAGGAATAGAAAGGCATGATAAAATATTTGGATACCATATCAATATATTTTGTTGATTTCCATGAAAATATGAGGTCTAGAAAATTGACATCTTGGTTATGTTTCACTCTGCTCTAGATGTGCGCAGTCATGGAGCTTGAGAGGGACAAGAGAAGAGATTTTATGTATATGAGTATGTGATGATCTCTACCTAATGGAAGCCATATATTAGGTTGGGATTCAATCTCATGTTAAGATTCAAATGAACATCACCATTGATGTATTCATTGATAAGGTCCAAGAAGTGGGCAAGGATGAGCACACAAAGGTCCTTTGGATATCATCCCCGAGGACTCAATGGGAATCCCCTAGAAAATCCCATTATGCAGATCCATTTCTCTACTCACATTGATGATGGAATTATCATCCATACGTGCAAAGGTAAGTTGGATATCTTCTCTTGAGACTCTGATGGACATCCATTATAAATTCACGTTGTGGAGAGACTTGTCTATACTCACATTGATGATGAGAATTTCATTCAAGGAGTTTATATCTCGTTCGATCAAGTGTGTAGTACTTCTAATGACTTCGATCTTGGGGTTGAACCTGTTGAATACGCCAACAAATTTCTCAGATTCAATAGATATGAGAAGACTTAGTGGAGCCTATTTTGTAGTAGTATGTTCAACCAAATCTACCAATTTTGTGTGAATGCACAAGTTTAGAAAATAGTTATGTAACTAATATAATTATGTTCATTATTTATGTAAGCTTGTAGAGGCAGACAAAGGGGTGAGTGAACTGATGTAATCTCCATGATTTCAATAATAAGAAAATTGATACCTTTGCTTGGTGGATGTAGCCCAACGTTTGGGTGAACCACATAAATCTATGTGTTCTTAATCATTGTGTGATTGTTGATTATCATATGATATTTGTGTTTCTACATTTACAACTACAACAAGTGGTATCAGAGCTTGGGGAGAGGAAATGTCGTGATAAATGAGCCACGGATTTGCTGAAGAGAACACTTTGCTGGAGATTCCCAGGTGAGCGTCGACTTCTGCATCAGCATAGGGGTCTCTGCCTAGAGGGAGTGTTGATTAGTAGTGAACTTAATGTATTTGCAAATTAAGAAACAATGCCCCTCTATTTGTTTGTGGAGACCGTCGATCTCCTAAGGAAATATTCGTATAGTTTTTTGGAAAAATGTTATGGTATGAAGAATTGAATTTTCTTTCTTTTTTATATCGTGAGAAAGTCAAGTCACATGGAGGATGTTTTTAAAAGGTTTATTATATTTGGATTTAAATATAATATGAAAAAGGTGGAGGATTAAAAAAAAAGGGTGAATTTTATTATTTTTTTTTAATAAAAGGAGAGGTTAGTAAAAGGGTTTTTTAATTAAAATTTTTATTAAACCTTGTGGAGTCTTAAACCATTATTCCTCCACATTATTTTTAAAGGAATTGATTATTATAAGTTGTTTTTTGGGAATTTTTCTTTTGCTAATGACGAAAAACTCAGAGTCATAAATTCGAAATCGAGAAGTTCAATGGTAAGAACAATTTTGAGATATGGAAGGTTAAGATGCACGATCTACTTGTGAAACAAGGCATGGTGAAGGTGCTTTGCGGAAAAGACAAAAAACCCACGACCATAACAGATGAAGACTAGGATGAGATCGATGTGAGAGAACTGAGTGCGATACACTTGTGTTTGGTCGATGATGTTTTGTTCAACGTTGTCTTAGAGAAGACAACAACCGGTTTATGGACGAAGCTGGAAAACTTGTATATGACGAAATCCTTGACGAATAGGATCTTCCTGAAAAGGAAATTGTACAGTTTGCGCATGAAGGAAGGTAAGGAAATAGTTGATCATTTAAATACTTTTAATACTCTTTTAGTCCATTTGGATAGCATGGGAGTGAAATTTGAATCTGAAGATAAGGCAATTACATTATTGTGTTCTTTTCCCACGTCATGGGATCACTTTGTTACCTCTATTAGTTTTATTTCAACAAAAAGTATTGGGTTTTATGATATTGTTGGAGCTTTACTGTCTGAGGAAACAAGGAATAAATCCAATCTAGAAACCTCTACATATGAGGCGATGATGGTCAGAGGAAGACCTAAATAAAGAGGACATGGTGAGAGGGATTTCTCTTGGTCAAAGTTGAAGGGAAGAAAGAGAAATCTTAAGTATTGGTTTTGTGGCAAATCTAGACACCTGAAGAAGGATTGTTGGAAGTGACAACAAGCCTCCGAAGACGACTCTCCAAAAGAGACGAAGAAAGAAAATGCAACTGAAATAGGTTCAACAATAGATTCAAGTATGACTGATGAAGTTTTATCAATTAGTAGTGGTTCACATCATTATCAACAATGGTTATTAGATTCTGGTGCTTCAAATCACATGTGTCTTCATAGACATTGATTTGTTAGTTACCAATCTATAGATGATGGAATAGTTTACATGGGAAATGATATCTCATGTAAAGTTGTGGGAATTCGTAGCATTCGAATTAAGATGTTTGATGGAATTGTTAAAATACTAATGGATGTAAGACATGCACCTGATCTTAGGAAGAACCTAATTTATTTGGGAGTCTTAGATACTGGAGGATATAAGAGTATTGTTCAAGGTGTTGTTATGAAGGTCTACAAATGAATCCTACTAGTTATGAAAGCGAAGAAGGTTGGTAACCTTTTTCTGTTAGAAGGATGAACTGAGTCAGATCATGCGACAATAGTATCTGAGAACGACAATGATTCGGTTTGATTTTGGCATCAACGATTGGGCCATATGAGCGAACAAGGATTAAATCTATTAAATGATTGCAAGTTACTTCCTAGTCTAAAGTCTTTAAAGTTAGATCCGTGCAAGCATTGTATTTATGGAAAACATAATAGGTAGATATTTAAAATCAGAAGACACACAAGTGAAGGAATCCTTGATTATATCCATTCTGACGTTTGGGGGCCATCCCCTACTATTTCGTATGGAGGATCATCATATTTTGTAACTTTTATATATGATTTGTCTAGGACAGTTTGGGTCTATATGTTGAAAGGAAAGGTTGATGTGTTTACTATTTTCAAGCAGTTTAGAGCTTTAGTGGAAAAGTGCAATGGTAGGTCCATTAAATGTTTAATAACTGATAATGGTGGTGAATTTATGTCAATGGAATTTGAGAAATATTCCAAGGAGTTTGGGATTGATAGGCATAAAACCACTGCCTATACTCCTCTACAGAATGGAGTTGTTGAATGCATGAACATCACTCTTCTAGAGAGAGAAAGGAGTATTCTAAGTAACGTTAACTTGCAATAGGAACTGTGGGAAGAAGCAATAACTACAGCTTGTTATCTAGTGAATCGATCACCATCAACAACAATAGAGTGCAAAATTCCTGAAGAGGTATGGAAAGGTCACCCCTGTAATTATTCTAATATTAAAGTTTTTGGTTGTGAAACCTATGCTCTAATTCCAAAACATTAGTGTTCTAAACTAGATCCAAAATCAAAAAGACTTATCTTTGATGGATATGGTGATGGTATTAAGGGGTACAGGTTGTGGGATCCTACTTCCGACAAGATCACCATTAATAGAGATGTAATATTTGATGAATCATCTCTCATCAAATCAGATGTATATGTTCAAATGAAACGGGAAGAAGTACCTAAGTATCAATAGATTCAGTTTGAAACCAATTCAAATACAGATGAATATGAACATGAGCAAGTTTCTAAAGATTTTCATGAAGAAGTTCCTACAGAGAAATACATGGTTGATGATAAAAATCAACAGATTGTGGATGATCCATAAACTGTGCTAAGGAGGTCTACACGGGTCAAAAATCCTCCAAGAAGGCATGATGATTTTGTTTCATTAGTTTCTTTAAGTACTAATGATGATGAACCTTTGTGCTATCAGGATGTTTTGAAGGGTTCTAATAGTGATAAATGGAAAGAAGTAATGAAGGATGAAATGAAGGCGATAGAGAAGAACACCACATGGAACCTCGTAGAACTTCCAAGAGGCAAAAAAATTGTAGGTTGCAAGTGGGTCTACAAGCTGAAGAAGGGTGTTGATGATAAAATGGAAAAGTACAAAGCAAGGCTGGTTGCGAAAGGTTATTCTCAGAAAGAAGGTATTGACTTTCATGAGATTTTTTCACCAGTTGTTAAGTCTGTTTCAATTCGAATTGTGTTAGCATTAGTTGCATTACTTGATTTGGAGTTGGAGCAGCTAGATGTTAAGACTTCTTTCTTACATGGAGATTTGGATGAGGAAATTTACATGGAACAGCCTGAAGGGTTCATTCACAATCGCAACAAGAAATTTGTTTGTAGGCTCAAGAAATCACTGTATGGTCTGAGGCAATCGCCCAAACAATGGTAAAATAAATTTGACTCTTTCATGGTGAGCCAGAATTATACAAGGAGCAAGTATGATCATTGTGTCTACTCTAAGAAATTGAATAATGGCATATTAATTATCTTAGTATTGTATGTTTACGATAGGTTTTTAGCAAACAAAATCATAATTGAGATCAATAGGTTAAAGGATCAGATGGCTAGGATGATTGATATGAAAGATCTAGGAGCAGCAAGGCATATTTTGGGCATGGATATATTCAGAGACAGGAGGAATGGTAAGATTTGGTTGTCACAATAGAAGTATGTTGAGAAGATACTTTTGAGGTTTGGTATGAACGATGTGAAACTAGTTTTAGTCCCTTTGGCTTCCCATTTTAAGCTTTCTTCAAGTTTATATCCTAGTACAAAAGAATAAAAGGAATATATGTCTCGAATACCATATGCTAATCCAGTAGGAAGTCTAATGTATGTGATGGTTAGTACAAGGCCAGACATTTCACATGCAGTTGGGGCTGTCAGTAGGTATATGGAAAATCCAAGTAAAGAGGACTAGGCAACAGTGAAATGGGTTCTTCGTTATTTGAGAGGCACAAGTGATTACTGTATCACCTATAATGGTGGTTGTGAGTGTAATGTACCTCAAAAAACTGACACGCAAAAAAAAAAATTGTTTGTACAATTATCCTTTCATAGTTTCGAGATTCAAGCAATTAAGTCTTCTGTTATAAAGATTGAGTTTGAAAGTTTGTTAGAGACCTTACTGTCATTGATTTTCTTTACTATGCCACTTAAAACTTCCTACCCGACGATACAATAAGTGTATACTCCTCCCTTCAATGTTATTTAAAGTCTTGTAAAAATTACCAATATTTTCTTATTTGATGATGCTTATAACACCAGCACAAATTTAACTAAACGAGTAAGTTGTAAACATGCCTGTTACTTCCATACCTCTGATCAAGAGGAATATTCTCCAATCAACACACAACAACTCCCGAAATCGTGAAAAATGACCAGCATGTCGGGATTTCGTGAGTACAACAGCCAACATCAACGCAAAACAATTCCCGAAATCACGAAAGGTGACCAGTATTTCGAGATTTCAGAGTTTTGGATTTCGTGAATATAACAGCTAACATCAACAAACAACAATTCCCAAAATCACGAAAGGTGACCAGCATTTTGGGATTTTGGAGTTCGAAAATTCGCGAATACAACAGCTAATGTCAACAGATACAAACCTCCAAAATGCGAAACAAAGGGAAGGTTGGACTAGCACTTCGGGGTTTTGAGGTTTGGAACTTCATGAGTTCAAGTGTCCCAAACTTCAACATATACGAACTTTCGAAATGTGAAAAGGAAAAGTGGGGCCCACATTTAGGGGTTTCGGGGTTCGGGACTTCGTGAGCTCAAGTACCCAAACAACAACATATGAAAACTTACGAAATGCGAAAAAGGAAAAGTGGAGCCCGCATTTCAGGGTTTCGGTGTTCGAAATCCCATGACTTCAAAAGCCAAAACATCAAACACGAACAATTCCTGAAATTACGAAAAAGAACGTGGACTAACATTTTGGGATTTCGGGATTCGAGGTTTCGTGGTTTCAAATGCCAATCAACCACACACAACTCTCGAATTTCGAAAGGTGAAAGGATGTGGGACCAGCACTTCGGGACTTCGGGATTCGGGGTTTCGGGTTTTCAAATACCAAACAACAATAGACAACAACTCCTGAATTCTGAAAAGTGAGAGGATGTGGGACCAACACTTCGGGATTTTGGGATTCGGGGTTTCAGGTTTTCAAATAACCAAACAACAATACACTATTAGACAACTGAGAGGGGGGGTGAATCAGTTGTTACTATTCTTAAACAATTTTGGTTCTTTTAAACTCTTTGTAGAGACATTGAATGATGATCACAATACTGCAGGGAAATAAACAATGGCACTTTCAACATCATTCACATATATGAGAAACACAGAGACAGATATTTCTTGAGGAAACCCATGTAGGGTAAAAACCTCTTTTCCTTTATATGATAAGTAATGGTTACATTCTTTACAGTATCATACATATGAGAACCAACTCATAATGAGGCTACAACCTCAGTTTTGCAAGCTGCAACTTACTGAGAGCACCAACTCTCTGTTTTCTCTAGCACCAACTAGAAGGAAGTACCAACTCCCTGGTTTCTCTAGCACCAACTAGAAGGAAGCACCAACTCCCNCAACTCCCTGGTTTCTCTAGCACCAACTAGAAGGAAGCACCAACTCCTTGTGTTCAAGCACCCACTTGAACCTTTGAGGACACCAGTCCTTCCTAGCTCCTCCCAACCACCCTGAAATACAAATATTTCCTACTGAAACTTATTACAGTGATATGATGTTCAACAATGGCTTACTAGACTTATCACTATTCTACTGCAATTTCATTGCTCTGTCTGCCTCATTGCCTTTCTGCACACATCACTTGCACTGTCTATTCTTCCACTTTTTATATTCTATGCTCCATGTCCATTCACTGCATAGTTCCCTTTCTGTGCTATTCAGCTGCAGCACTCTCCTCCTTCTTCACACATGAATCACCTTCACCAACAACAACCACAGCAACCACCAACAGCAACCACAACCTCATCTCTTCTCTGTACCGTGTATATATAACTTCTGTGCATCTTGTGCATGCAATATTTTCCATTCCTATGCATGCTCATACCACGCCAATCTCCTCCATCTCTCGAGTGCTATGCATGATCATCATCATAACTCTTTAGCTTCTCTGGCTGTTATCCCACACATTCAGCATCACTGGATTTTATGTTGAGATTCCTCAGCCTCTCTGGCAGTTGGGAATCTTCGTCTTCTCTGTGACAGTTGAGCTCACCTTCTATGTTTTAGTTACAGGCTTCCACGCTCATCCATCTGTCAATCCCTTCTAAAAATAGTCTTCCTTCACTTAGACGAAGCTTGGAGACTCTTCATCTCCTCTGGCGATCACACATGGGTTTCTTCAAATTCTCTAGCAGATGCCATCCGTGGTTTCTGGTAGTTTCACTATGTCGTGCATTAGTAGCCCTCCGATCAACACTTGATCTGACGGTTCAGATTATATCGCGATTTCACCTATTACAATATCGGGATTCCTGATGCAAATTTTTTTTGACATGTCTAACTCTCGATCCTCGATGCCTCTCCATTGACTGGAATCAACGGTCCATATTTGATATTGATTCAATGGCTGCGATTTAAGTCACGATTTTGCATATTGAGAAATCGGGATTCCTGTTGCAATGTTTCTTTGACATTTCCAAAATGAGATCCTCGAAACTTCGACGTGGTGTCCATCTGTTGATGTCACACATGGATTGACACGTGTTGAATACTGCCACGTGTCACTCTAATTCGTGACTTACAAGTTCCTGAAATGTTGAATTAGGCTGACACTTGTCATTACTTGGTTGTGCCACGTGTTCCTAGCTAATGTGGTCTGCTGATGTGAGTCAGGTCAACAGTCTAGATCACATCTTGATCTGATGGTTCTGGTCCAGTCAATATTTCACACATCACGATTTCGGGATTCTTGATGTCAATATTCTTTGACATCTCCAACTCTCGATCCTTGAAACCCCGACAGGGAGTCGGATCAACGGTCCACACAACCCCCTGAGATGGACGGTCCTCCTGCTTCCAGGATTTGTGAGCCCTCTACTTCTTGCACTTTTTAAAGATCATGCAAGTTCTCCTCGATCCAACGGTGGTCGGACCCTGTGCTCAGATATGATGCCTCTAACTTCAATTAGCCCTCCGGCTAAGCTCGTGGTCCATGTGACCTCCCCTTATATGACTGTAGCCAAATCTCCTCATCGGGGTTTCGGACTTTCCAATGTCGAAACATGTATGTCCTCAGGATTCGCAATCCCTCCAATCCCGACGCGCTCTTTACACACTAGCTCTCCTAGCTAGGCTCCTAGCCCATATGACCGTTATCCTCATGACCACAGTCTTACCACTCATCAGTGTTTCGAGATTTTCGATGCCACAATGCATTGGCTCACGGGATTCCTGATATGTGAAACCTCGATGAGTCAACCCTCCTTTCGGGATTTCACCTTGGATTTTCCCGATGGTAAACCTCGTGCAGCTCCTGTTCGATCTGACGGTTGACGGGATTTCTGAATGAGATCCAACGGCTCTCGATCTCCCTTCTGTAGGCTTCTCCTGAGCTTCTCCTGGACGTAGAAACCAATAGTCCAGATCTTCTTCTTCAGCCGAACTGATGGCAGCTGTGCTCCCTCCTAAGCTTTGCACACTTTCCTCCCAACCTTGGGAGAATTACAAGTTCTCAATGGCCTCGACCTTTGTCTTCCTTCTCCTCTGTGAACTCCTATATCTTGAGCTTTGCTGCGTGCGTTCTCGTCGACATTGTTCCTCCTGGGATTTCACTTCCAAATCCCCAAGGGATTCTTGAACTTATGCGCCTCTGCAGATTCTTCACATGCACACTCAGTGTTGTCTCTCCTGAGCTTCTCACACGCTCAGATCCCTAAGGGATTTTATCCTTCTTCCTTTCTCCTGCAGATGGAGAAATATGGATGCCCTTAATTTTATCCTTCTACCTGTTAAACGCACTGCATTCGACTCTGTGCTAATTCCTCCTGAGCTTACGTTGTTCCTGTTTTTCCATCGATGCACACTCTAATCCTGCCATCTTCATTTTTTCACTTTCCATCAATGACAAGCATACGCTACCTATTAAACATTTTCCAACATACACAACAACTCCCGAATTCCAAAAATTGAAAGGATGTGGGACTAACACTTCGGGATTTTGGGATTCGGGGTTTTGAGGTTTCAAAAGTCAACATTCAACATACAACAACTTCTGAATTGTGAAAAATATAGGAAAGTGGGACCCGCATTTCGGGGTTTCGAGGTTCGGAACTTCGTGAGTTCAAGTGCCCCAAACCTCTTATGTAACTAACTTCCGAAATGTGAAAAGTGGAAGCTTCGGGGTTTCGGGGTTCGGAACTTCACGAGTTCAGAATCCATACATCAATATACAGGAACCTTTGAAAGGAAAAAAGAAAGTTGGACTAAGTTTTCCTGTTGAAAAGAATTAAGGTAATCATTCAATCAAAATGCAAAGGAAGAGAGTACTCTACTTCTACTGTAACTCTTCACACTATTTTCATCACTCCCTGCTCTTTATCCTTTGCGGGTACTCTTGATTTTCGTTTTCTAAGAGAACTGAAGGTGTATATGGATACAATATACCTTTACCTAATAGGATTCTGAAAGCCTAAGGACTTAGGAATTTTACATGCACAGAAGGGCACAAAGGATACTTTTTTTTGTTTAAGGTAAATTCTATAGTATTCACTTAGAGCCTCTTTTAATCAATGCATTAAACGTCAACAGTACTAGATCTGTGCATCTACGCAATTACATGATTAAGAATATCAATCCATTAGAGATTTGTCATTATAAATGATGTTCCGAGGGATCTGAGTTTGGTTTCCTGGGGATTTATCTATAGAGAGGATCTGCATCATTGACGCTAATATCCTCCTTTCCTTACTTACTTATAGAAAGATAATTATAGATTTCCTTCACATATATTCCCCACAACAAAAAAAATGGAAAACGTTACAGTTCCAATTTAATCAATACAATGCATCTGAAAAATCATTCAGACAGAGAATGGACATCATTTCAGTTCGGATTTAATATGACATTGAAGTAAAAACATAGCCATTCATAATAGAGAGGGGTAGATCAACATATCTGAATCCAATCCATGGGAAGACAAAGGGAACAACCACGTTCCTCCCAACTGTATAATAGGGCAGCCAAAGTCACTTGCCCGATTCACTCCCTTTCCTGACCATGAATCCATGAGGGTGAACTTGGAAACTCCTCCTCAGCAATGTCCTTCAATTCTAATAGTTATCCTCTTGCCTCACACTTACTTAACAGTGCTCATAAAAACAAGGAGATATTGTTTCAACAAGCTCCTCTTGCCTCACACTCAATCCATAGTGTTCATAACAGCAAGAGAGCTCAGAAATCCTTTCCCCGCATACTTGGCAGCGTCCTGCTTCCTCGCATATGCTATTTATCCATTTTTTTTGCCCGGGTCTTTTCCATCATTTGGGGATTTTTGCAGCTTTCTTAATCCCTAATTTCCAGGGGCTACTAGTGGCCAAATGTCTATTTTTCCACTTGTAATCATCATTCCAGAGGCAATTCCAACTTCTTCCCCACTCATGGAGTCATGGTCAGCTAGTTTTTAACATGGTTGTTCCATTTGTCCTCCTGCAGTGAATATAAATATTCTGTTGTGATACAAGTGTCATAGTCAAATAGTTAGTTGAGTCCAAATAGATCTTTTCCCAACAGTCACAATAATTAAATACAATTATTAAATTTGAAATTCGAAATTGCCAAAAATGGTAAAAAAATTCTAGATTTGAATTTGCCAAAAATGGAAATAAATTTCCAGCACACAAAAATAAAAATATTTATTTTGGGGGGATCTCACATCCTTTCCCCCTTCATTAAAACACTATCCTCAGTGTTCGTTACTTTCCTGGAACAGGATTGGATGAGATTTCCACAAATCTCCCTCCAATTCCCAAGTGGCCTCCTCAGGACTAAAGTTCTTCCATTGCACCTTTACCTGAGCGATGGCTCTGTTCCGAAGTGTTATTTCTCTCCGGTCTAGAATGCGCAGAGGTTCCACCTGGAAATCACCCTCGGGTTCCACCTGCACCAAGTTCCGATCAATCATATGAGTAGGGTCATGAATATACTTTTTCAGCAAAGAAACATGAAATACATTATGAATTCTTAGATTAGCTAGAAGTGCAAGCTGATATGCTACTGGTCCAATTCGAGCTAGTATCTCGAAGGGCCCACAAAACCTAGGTGCCAGCTTGGCACAATTCCCCAACTTCAGCGAGCTTTTTTGGGCTTTGACCTTCAAATAAACATAGTCTCCCACTTGAAATTACAAGTGTCTTCTTTTCTGATCCGCATAACTCTTATGTCTGTCCTGTGCTTCTTTCAAGTTCTGTTGTACTTTCTTTACCATGTTCTCCATTTCTTGGAGCATCTTTGGTCAAACCATGAGTCTGTCAACTGGGTTATCCCAGCTAATTGGAGTTGTACACTTTCTGCCGTATAGTATTTCGAAAGGGCTCAACTTAGCCGAAGTTTGGTACCCATTGTTATATGCAAATTCTACCAAGTGTAGGTAGTATTCCCACTTGTTCAGCTTTGTTCTTACATACATGCAGAGCATATCCTCTATGATTTCATTTGTCCTTTCGGTCTGTTCATCCGTTTGTGGATGATAACTCATACTGAAATTCAAATTAGTATTTATCCCTGCAAACAATTTCTTCCAAAAAGAAGATGTGAATTTTACGTCTCTATCTGAAATCACCATTTTTAAGAATACCATGCAGTCTAAAAATTTCTTTCATGAATATTTTAGCAATGTTAATAGCTTTAAAAGTAGACTTTACAGGAATAAAGTGTGTAGACTTACTGAGTTTATCGATTACGACCATGATTGAATCATTTTGTTTCTAAGTTTTAGGCAAACCTATTATAAAGTCCAACGATATGGTCTCCCATTTCCATTTTGGTACTGGTAATGGCTGTAATAGTCCGGCTGGATGCTGGTGTTCAGCCTTAACCTGCTGACAATCTTGGCACCTAGCCAAGTACTCTGCTACTTCACCCTTCATATTAGGCCAGTAAAATAGTTTTCTGAGTGTTGTTATTGTTTTCTAGTAACCTGGATGGCCAGAGTATGGTTTCTTATGCACTTCGTCTAAAATAGTTAATTTTAGCTCTATTGAATCTGGTATGTAAAGTCTATTTTTAAATCTTAATAGTCCCTTCTTGTCGATACTCATATCTGGTTTATCTAAGTTTGTGATAGTATTTTGAAATTCTGCCATTATATTAGTGTAATTTCCATCGTTGATACCTGTCATCCTTATTCTTTGTTCCAAATCACTTTCTACCCTGCTGATGTTTATCTCAAATAACCCATGGATTTTGCGGCTTAAAGCGTATGCTACTTTATTTTCCTTACCCTTGATATGTCTGACTTTGAAGTCGAATTCTCTCAAGAAGGCTAGCCACCTTGCTTGTCTTGCATTAAGGTCTGGTTGGTTAAAAAAATATTTCACTCCGCTATTATCCGTCAATAGTAAGAATTTTCTACCCATTATATAGTGTCTCCACATTTTTAATTCATGCATTACTGTTGCTAATTCTAAGTCATGAGTGACATAATTTCGCTCGTGTTCCTTTAGTTTCCAGGACTCATAACAAATCGCGTGCCCTTCCTGAGTTAGAACACCACCTAGTCCCTCTTTACTTGCATCAACGCATACTGTGAAGTCTTTATCTAGGTCTGCTACCTTCAAAATGGGCGTTGATGTCAATAATTCTTTTAGCTTGTTAAAATTGTCTTGACACTTTTGCAACTAGTTAAACTTGGTCCCTTTCTTTTGTAATGACGTGATAGGGTAGGCTATCTTGGAGAACCCTTCTATAAATCTACGATAATATTCAGTGATTCCCATGAATGACCGGATATCTGCCACATCCTTAGGTATTGGCCATTCCATAATGGCTCTTATCTTTTCCGGGTCTACAACAATATCTTCCGAGGAAATGACATGTCCTAAATATTGTATTTATCTTTGATAAAAGTCACATTTGTCGAATTTTGTGTATAGTTTGTGTTTCCTTAGTGTTTGTAGAACTATTCGTAAGTGTTCATCATGTTCATCCTCTATTTTAGAATAGACCAGAATATCGTCGATAAATACTACTACGAACTTGTTTAAGTACTAGCTAAAAATGTTGTTCATCAAGCACATAAATGTGGTTGGTACATTAGTGAGTCCGAAAGGTATGACTACAAACTCGTAGTGTCTGTATCTTGTACGAAAAGCTATTTTGTTTATGTCCTCGTCCTTTATCCTCACTTGATGATATCCCGATCGTAAATCCAATTTGGAGAAGATCTTACCCCCCCAACTTGATCGAACAGATCATTTATCCTGGGTAAGAGGTATTTGTTTGTAATGGTTACTTTGTTCAGTTGTCTATAATCAATACATAGTCTTAGAGTACCGTCTTTCTTTTTCACAAAGAGGACTGGTGCTCCCCATGGCGAGACACTTGGTCTGATAGGGGTTGATCCGGGTTGTAAGTCTATGCAGAAATCTATTTCTCTCCTAAGAGGAAATTATGGTATCTCATCAACAAACATGTCTTTGAATTCACGTAGGACAACAAAGTCTTCTAACTTGGGTTTATCTTCTTTTTCTAATAGATTCGTTACTTGGATGGCATAAACTTGACATCCCTTTCTAATACATTTCTTGAATTGCATCGCTGAAACTTGTCTGAATGACACAGGTTTTGGTATTCCTTGGGTTGTTCTAACAGTGCCAAAATTATCTTTGTATCTAAGTATCTTTGTATAGCAGTCTAGTACTGCTTTTTGTTGTTCCAACCAATCCATCCCAATAATCATATCATAAGATCCTAATGGTAGGATGTTCAGATTGGTCCTTATCTTTTGACCATCTAAGCTGAACTCAAGGTCAAAAATAATGTTAACTACTTTTCTTTTAGTACCTGTTGCTAGTTGTACAAGCCAAGATTTTTCATGCTTTTGTTTCTTAAGTTTATTCGACTCTACTACATCGGGAGTAATATAACTTAACATAGCTCCAAGGTCAATTAAAACAGAAATTCGAGTGTCATGGATTTTACCTTCGACTTCTATCACCGAGGATTGGTGGTCATCTTGTCGACCATCTATGGCTATATTTATTCGATCCAGACTTTTTCCCATGTCACCCACTGTCGAGGCTTTCTTCAAATTGTGAACAACAGTTCTGGTTGTTGCAATTAAATGTGGACAGTTCCTCCTTAGATGAGGCTCTCCATACTCCAAACACTTTAATGGCTCATGGGAGTTGTCCCCAAACTTCTTCGTTCCCAGGTTTACCAGTTTAGCGCTACCTTGCATGTTTGGATGATTGGAGTGAAAATCCTTCCTTGGGAAACTTTTTGCTGCATTTCAATAAGGAGCTAGCCGGTATCCCTTCTTCCATTGGTTTATTCCATCTTGCTTCTTATCCTTCTAGTTCTTAGGAATCTCTATCCGTTGTTTATACTAGTCATACCACATTCGTGCTTTCCTAAATGCCTCACTCAAGGATTTGGGGTGGTCAAACTCAATTCAGTCCCTATAGGACTGTGGTAAACAACTTAAGAATTGTTGGATTTTTACCTTATCCCCCCGGTTGTATGGTATGAATCTTAGTAGTTCCAGAAATTTATTTATAAGGTCCTCCATCGTCATTTTTCTCGAGTCGTAACTCATAAAATTCTTTCATCTTCCTTTCATAATAGCTTTTAGAAAGATATTGTTTCTTGAAATACTTCTTGAATTTGGACCATTCCAACTATTTCTCCTTTAGGCCCTTGACCAACTTCAGGTCCTGCCACCAAATGTTGGCCTTCCCCTTCAGATTGTAGACGGTCATTCTGACCTTCATGTTACTAGAATAGTTGTAGATTTGGAAGTATTTTTTGATGTCCAACAACCATACCTTGACTTCTTCTCCTATCTTGGATTCTCCATCAAAGGTAGATGGTTTAATCTTTTTAAATTCTCCTTCAAGGTGGTCTGTTTGTTTTCTTTTTCTGTCTAGTATGGTTTTGTCTTCAACTGAAGGTGTCCCTTCAAACAAACTATCTCATTTTTCTATTTTCGTACCAGAATTCTTGGAGGCCCTTTTGTTGACCTTTTCCTCATGGTTATCATCTTTTGGACTTTTCTTGGTTACTATACTACGCAGCATGACTTCATTTATCTCTTGTTGTTCCTGTTGTGCCTTCTTCAATTTTTCATTGTCGACCTTGAAAACATGTAGTTCAACAATAAGGTTCCTCATTGTTTCCAACACCTCCGTGGGTGAACTTCCATCACTGTTATGTCTTGGATCTCCAGGAGGTCCTTGTTGTGGATTCTCTTCCACCTTGATTTCTGCACCTTCTTGAGCTGCCATTATTCAACACAAAACATAAAAGCTTTATGTTTGTAATCCACAAGATTTATTAGTTTTTTCATAAATCATAATATATATTAAGAAATCAATGTGGCCCTCTTCAGGCCCAGTGTTGTAACTTTTACTCTAATACCATATGTAATGTACCTCAAAAAACTGACACAAAAAAAATAAAAAAAATTATTTGTACAATTATCCTTGCATAGTTTCAAGATTCAAGCAATTAAGTCTTTTGTTATAAATCTTGAGTCTGAAAGTTTGTTAGAGACCCTACTGTCATTGATTGTCTTTACTATGCCACTTAAAACTTCCCACCCGACAATACAATAAGTGTATACTCCTCCCTTCAATGTTATTTAAAGTCTTGTAAAAATTACCAATCTTTTCTTATTTGATGATGCTTATAACACCAGCACAGTTTTAACTAAACTAGCAACTTCTAAACATGTTTCTTACTTCCATACCTCTGATCGGGAGGAAGATTCTCCAATCAACACACAACAACTCCCGAAATCGCGAAAAGTGACGAGCATGTCAGGATTTCGGAGTTCGGGATTTCGCGAGTACAACAGCCAACATCAACGCACAACAATTCCCGAAATCGTGAAAGGTGACCAACATTTCAGGATTTTGGAGTTCGGGATTTCATGAATACAATAGCGAACATCAATGCACAACAATTGCTGAAATTGCGAAAGGTGACCAACATTTCGGGATTTTGGAGTTTGGAAATTCATGAATACAACAGCTAATGTCAACAGATACAAACCTCTGAAATGTGAAACAAAGGGAAGGTTGGACTAGCACTTCGGGGTTTCTGGGTTCAGAAATTCTTGAGTTCAAGTGTCCCAAACTTCAACATATATGAACTTCTGAAATGCGGAAAGGAAAAGTGGGGACCACATTTCAGGGTTTCGGGGTTCGGGACTTCGTGAGCTCAAGTAACCAAACAACAACATATGAAAACTTCTGAAATGCGAAAAAGGAAAAGTGGGGCCCACATTTCATGGTTTCAGGGTTCAGAATCCCACGACTTCAAAAGCCAAAACATCAAACACAAACAATTCCCAAAATTACGAAAAGGAACGTGGACTAACATTTCAGAATTTCAGGATTCGGGGTATTTGGGGTTTCAAATGCCAATCAACCACACACAGCAACTCCTGAATTCTGAAAGGTGAAAGCATGTGGGACCAACACTTCGGGACTTCGAGATTTGGGGTTTCGGGTTTTCAAATACCAAAAAACAATACACAACAACTCTCGAATTCTGAAAAGTGAGAGGATGTGGGACCAACACTTCAGGATTTTGAGATTCGGGGTTTTGGGTTTTCAAATAATGAAACAACAATACACAACAACTCCCAAATTCTGAAAAGTGAAAGGATATGGGACCAACATTTCAAGATTTCAGGATTCGGGGTTTCAAGGTTTCAAAAGTCAACATCCAACATACAACAACTTCTGAATTGTGAAAAAGATAGGAAAGTGGGACCCACATTTTGGGGTTTCGGGGTTTGTAACTTCGTGAGGTCAAGTGCCCCAAACTTCTTATGTAACCAACTTCTGAAATGCGAAAAGTGGAAACTTCGGGGTTTTGGGGTTCGAAACTTCGCAAGTTTAGAATCCATACATCAATATACATGAACCTTCGAAAGGTGAAAAGAAATTTGGACTAAGTTTTCCTATTGAAAAGAATTAAGGTAATCATTCAATCAAAACACAAAGGAAGAGAGTACTCCACTTCTATTGTAACTCTTCACATTATTTTCATCACTCCCTACTTTTTATCCTTTGCGGGTACTCTTGATTTTCATTTTCTGGGAGAACTGAAGTTGTAGAAGGATACGATATACCTTTACTTCACAGGGTTCTGAAAGCCTAAGGACTTAGGAATTTTACACGCATAAAAGGGCACAAAGGATAATTTTTTTTGTATAAGGTAAATTCTATAGTATTCACTCAGAGTCTCTTTTAATCAATGCATTAAACATCAATAGTACTAGATCTGTGCATCTACATAATTACATGATTAAGAATATCATTCCATCAGAGATTGGTCATTATAAATGATGTTCCAAGGGATCTGAGTTTGTTTTCCTGGGGATTTATCTACAAAGAGGATCTGCCTCATTGACGTTAATCTCCTCCTTTCCTTACTTATAGAAATATAATTACAGATTTCCTTCACATATATTCCCCACAACAAACAAAATGGAAAACGTTACAGTTCCGATTTAGTCAATACAATGCATCAGAAGAATCATTCAGACAGAGAATGGACATCGTTCCAGTTCGGATTTAATATGACATTGAAGTAAAAACATAGCCATTCATAATAGAGAGGGGTAGATCAACATATCTGAATCCAATCCTTGGGAAGATAAATGGAACAACCACATTCCTCCCAACCGTAGAACAGGGCAGCCAAAGTCACTTGCTCGATTCACCCTCTAGTCTGACCATGAATCCATGAGGGCGAACTTGGAAACTCCTCCTCAACAATGTCCTTCAATTCCAACAGTTATCCTCTTGCCTCACACTTACTTAACAATGCTCCTAACAGCAAGGCGATCTTGTTTGAGCAAGCTCCTCTTGCCTCACACTCAATCCGCAGTGTTCATAACAACAAGAGAGCTCATAAATCCTTTTCCCGCATACTTGGCAGTGTCCTACCTCCTCACATATGTTATTTATCGAGTTTTTTTGCCCAGGTCTTTTCCCTCCTTTGGGGATTTTCGCAGCTTTATTAATCCCTGATTTTTAGGGGCTGCCAGTGGCCAAATATCTGATTTTCCACTTGTAATCATCAACCTAGAGCAGTTCCAACTTGTTCCCCACTCATGGGGTCATGGTCAACTGGTTTTTAACATGGCTGTTCCATTTGTCCTCCTGCAATTAATATAAATATTATGTTGTGATATAAGTTTCATAGTCAAATAGTTAGTTGAGTCCAAACAGATATCTGCCCAAGAGTCACAATAATTAAATACAATTATTAAATTAAAAATTCAGAATTTCCATAAATGATAAAAAATTTCCAGATTCAAATTTGCCAAAAACGGAAATAAATTTCCAGCACACAAAAATAAAAATATTTATTTTGGGGGATGTCATAGTGAGTTAATCTATGGATATGTTGATTTTTATTTTGCAGGTGATTTGGACAAGAGAAGGTCAACTTCAGGGTATCTCTTTACTCTTGCAGGTGGAGCTATTATTTGGATGTCAAAGCTACATAACATTGTTGTTTTATCCACTACAGAAGCAGAATACATAGTTGCTTCACATGCTTGCAAAGAAGCAGTTTGGTTGAAAGGTTTGTTTGGTGAGTTTGGAAGGATGAAAGACAAAGTAAAGTTACTTTGTGATAGCCAAAGTGCTATTCACTTGGCTAAGAATCCATCCTATCACAGTAAAACAAAACATATACCTATCAAGTACCATTTTGCAAGACAGGTCATCGATGAAGGTGGAGTCTCTCTTGAAAAAGTGCATACAAAAGAGAATTGCACAGACATTTTCAAAAAAACAGTACTGTTAGAGAAGCTATGATGGTTTTTGGCTTCTTGGCTTGCAGAAAATGTGATGAACAAAAGAAGGAGCAAGGTATCAAGTTAATTGTTGTCAAGGTGGAGATTGTTGAATATGCCAATGAATTTCCTAGATTCGATAGATATGAGCAGATTTAGTGGAACCTATTTTGTAGTATTTTGTTCAACCAAATCTACCAATTTGGTATGAATGCACAAGTTTAGAAAATAGTTATGTAACTAATCTAATTTTGTTCATTATTTATGTAAGCTCGTAGAGGCAGACAAAGAGGTGAGTAAACTATTGTAATCTCCATGATTTGAATAATAAGACAACATATGCCTCTGCTTGGTGGACGTAACCCAACGTTTGGGTGAACCACATAAATCTTTGTGTTTTTAATCTATGTGTGATTATTGATTATCATATAATATTTGTGTTTCCGCATTTACAACTACAACAAAACCACCATGGGAATGTTATTAGAACATAATGGTCCTTCTTTAGCTTATGTAGAGGATTCATCTCATTCTTCTTAGCCATGATTTGATTTTATCTAAAATTTTATCCATTACTATGGGTGCTTCAATTTGAGGGAGATGGTGCTTCACTGTGTAAATGGGTCTATGAACTTATGAACTTCTGCTTCTGCTTCGCTTGCATCACTGGACAAAACATGGAAAACATTTATGATAGAACACATAGGATCCTACCATCAAACAACACAATAGAATCTATGGTTTTTGCGACATAATTTATATTCATGAAGGGATGAAGGCTTTGGGAATTGGTGGTACATGTTTTCTTGGGCCTCCACAAGCTCCCACGTATATCTAATATACCTTCTTGTCTCTAGATCCTTTTTAATGTGAACCGTATTGTTTCACTTCAAACTCATTTGTTCCATACAAAATAGAGCAATGTCTCTCTGTGATAGGTTTATATATTCCTTTGAGCATTGGGACGACAATGAAAAGAAAAGGAATAATAGTTCTATAACCATGCCCAATGATGTATGTTTGGTTGATTTGGATGATAGGTTTTGGGAGACAAGACGTAAAGACAAGTATGGATGACCAATTTTCTAGGATGATGGATTTTAAGAAATCCTATCCCTGTATATATCACTTAGACATAACTATGATCTTCAACTATTCAATTTGAAGTCTTTTAATTGTGATTAGATAATAATAAAATAATTATTATATTTTACAATTTAATAATAATTTTATTTATATTAAATTTGTTTAAACATGGTAGTAGTACATATGTTATGGCTTTAAATTCTTTTCATATGTGTTGGGTGCATCTTCTTTTTATTATTTATTTTCCTTTTAACATGTAACAAAAAAAAATATTTAACAAAAATAATGAAAGAATCACAATATCTCATGAATCAAGATATTAATTAAATAAAATTTAAATTAGAATTTACAAATTAATGGTAATTAATTTTTTTATGAAACTTTTATCAATAAAAAGTTATCATTCTTTAGAATCTCTCAAATTATTAAAGAAAAGAGACAAATCTTTGGAATCTCTTTGGATTATTAGAAAAAAGATACAAAAGATGCAAATTTTCCATTATTAAAAAAAAAGAGACAAAAGACGAATTTTTTTTCCATCCATCCTTTTGACCTTGTTTTGATACAAAACCTAAATATATGTTCATAAAAACATGATAAGGTTTCAATGCAAATTGAATATTTTTTTTTTTTAATTTACACTTTATTTTGATAAGGTTTCAATGTAAATTGAATATTTTTTTTTTTTAATTTACACTTTATTTTAATTGCCTAGGTGGTTATAAACTCTGTTCATAAGACCCTTTTCTCAAAACCTATTAACATGTTCTTAGGTATCTCAATGGATAAAGTATTAAATAGTTTATGAAGAAGCATGCAAATTACAAATGGTCATGAATAACTAATGGCACATATTCAATTTTAATGTGCACATAATATTATGTTTATCAATGATAAACATTAAATGTTATAATGTTATGCAAATTACAAATGGTCATGAACAACTAATGACATACATTCAATTTTAATGTGCATATAATATTATGCTCATCAATGATACACATCAAATGTTACAATGTTATGTTATCAATGAAACACATAAAATGTTATGAACAATAATGATACACATCAAATATTACAATGTTATGTCATTAATGTTTGAAGTGGAAATTGAACACTATAGTTTTTACAAGCAATTGCATATGATTATGCACTGGTTCAAATTGATTACAAAACACAACTAATTGATTTTATGCAGATACAATTTTCCAATTGTTCCATGAACATTGAATTTGTTATCCCAGAGTTTGTAGCTGGGAGTAAAGGCTATAAGGTAGAAGGCCAAACGGGCATAACAGGAAACTATCCCACCCAATGTCACCACGATGAGTAGGTTCTTTCTCTTTAGGGAGGTTAGGCCTAGGGGAGACGTCCCCGGTGACTTGGGGTTTTGAAGAGGTAAAAGGTTAATAGGATGAAGATAAGTTTTTCCCCCCTTTCATAGATCACCACCAATCAAAATTTATGGTTGAACAACCAATAATAAAGTAAAATCCAATGAAGAGTACCTACCTGGCACAAGACAACAACAAACTGATACTTGCAAGTTTATTTCAATGGGTTAGTACTTCATATCAATTAAGAACTATCTGATATTCAATATAAGTGATTTGAAAGTAAATGTTGACGAAGTCAATGTTTACACAATAGCAAGATAATGTCACTTCATCAATAAATACTAGAACGATGTGGAATTCAATGGGATCAATCAACACTTTATTAAATAAATGCTTTTAAACCATCATTCAATTGCTCATAAAGAAAAACGTTGTTGCATTAAGATGAAATAACCAAGAGTGACGTCAACAACTTAGGGTTAGTAGGTTAGTCTAGGCTAGGGTTAGTGTAGTTAGGGTTTCAATCGAAAAGTCTTGAGAGTGTTTAGATCGAGTTCTTATTTCAACTTTGAAGGACTTAGATCAATGCCTTAGGGTTTAATGGAGTCATAAGTGAAGGACGCAAGATTTGAAGGGGATGAGACTTTAAGGACTAGAGGGATAAGTTTTGAAGTGTTGCTAAAGCATGGATTCAAAATCATAACCCTAGGGGAGAGAAGCTCACTTCGGTGTTGCTAAAGAAAGGCCTCGTGCTCTCTCCTCCTTCCCGACAAACAACTAGCACAAATGAAATAAAAAATCAAGACAAGAGGGCTTAAAGAGGGAGAGTGTTTCTAAGGAAAGGATCTTTCATCAAACCCTAAAAGAAAACCTCCCTAGGTGTAGATGACCTAGCCATAGCTAAACTCATTTTTCTTCCTCATATGTTATCCCAACCTTTTAGGGATAACTAGGAGATCATGTCTCGATGCCCACAGGTCCTAGACAAGGAGTACCAAGAGCAAGATTGACTTGAGCATGCCCCTAGAGGGCCCACCTTTTATTCATTCATCATCTTTGTCTTGTCAGCAACAGAAGCATCCATCGCCATCGGTTTGATCCTCTATCAGAAGAGGTTCTTTCTCCATGAGGTAATTGGTCCAGGTATCATGGTATGTGTCACTTTTGATCATTGAAACCTTTAAACATATGCATCAGGTTCCTTTTATCTCTAACAACTGCTTGTATCTTACATTAGCCCACTTGACCATGCTTGGGGAAATTGACAGGGTGCCCTATCAAGCTTGTGCCCATAGGTCTTGGTTTTCCACTAAGGGAATTTTTGAAAATCCATCGTCCCCTCCCATCATAGCACCATTGTTTCATCTTATCTCCTGCTCATTTATCCATTCCCCTTGTCCAATCATTGGGTTGACCTATTTGTAGGATTGCACCTTATCTTGTGGGAAGAAGGGGATAAAGGGCCAGAAGGTAAAAGTAGCTGGTAAAAGAAAAAATCCTAGAAATAAAACCTCGAGATGCTTCACCCAGGGATCCCCGAGAAGGCAGTAAAAATCCTCTCAGCAAGAAACAAGAGGGACCCAAAAAATAACAAAACAAGACCTAGTCAGAGGATAGGGGGTCTTATCATGGGTCAACCTATTAGATCCATGGGTACCTAACAGTATGACATTGCCACCATTTGGTTACCACGTCAGGGTAGTGACCCCTGGTTATTTCTTGAACAAAAAAAGAAAATAAAAGAATAAAACAAGAAGAAAAAGAATAAAGGCAAGAATGGGCTTGGAAAAAATGCATCCATGACAGGTACAACTTGCTTTCTACAAAGGAACCCATAGGTAGCACTTATGCATCCTTGGCCCTCACTGCACCCACATGTTTGGACATCCCTTAACCACATCACCTCACTTACATGGCTTGGATGAGGTCTTTCTAGAAACTTTCCTTTTCTTGTGGACACTAGCCCAATAGGACGCCTTGACCTTTTCTCCAATCTTCTATTGCAGGTTTTTGTAATGTCTTTGAGCTATTGATTGATGTATTAGGGGTTTTATGCATATGTTTAATAAACTTGATGATGATATGTGATTAACATTGTTATGATCCCTCTGATTGATGAACCCATGGAGGGCGTATCTTTTCAGTGTGCAGGACCATTCCTAATGGACAGGTACCATTTGGATCGGTACACATGGGGAGATGACCACTTCGGACCTCCGCGGGGATGAAGAGCCCACCAGATGGATGTTGAGACCCCATCATGGGGTAGAGACAGAACATAGTTTGATCAGGGGTTTTTCACCTAAGAGGAAGAGGATGTTCCACCAAAGACACTCTGATAGGACTAGACCTAGGGGGAATGACCCCTCTCAGTGGAACGCTAGCCTTGGAAGGCTCAGGACATCCTCATCTTCACCATGATGTCATCCAACTTCATGGATGCTTTTGGAGGCAGGTTGGGTAGCAGTGGCATGTGTGGCATGTTGGAAAGGCCCCTGGAGGGCTAACGTTTTTCTTCTGGAAGCTGCACTGGCCCTAGAAAGGGCTAACGTCTCCCTCAGAGGGCCTTGACATCTCACCTTTTTCTTGATTAGGGTTTTACTTAGCATTTGTTTTGGTATTATGGCCTTGTCGGCCTTTTTATGACCTAAAAAGTAAATTAGGTCATTGATACACTATATATTGAGGGTTTTAATTCTCATTTTGATCATCACAACTTATTTTTATGACCTAAAAAGTAAATTAGGTCATCGATACACTATATATTGAGGGTTTTAACTATCATTTTGATCATCACAACTTACCCACTCATTAATGAGGTCTGAAATTTGTGCCCTATCTTGGGTATTTTTGTTGGTTTAGTGAGGCACACTTGTTGAAGGAAGGCATTTCTTTGCATTTTATGGTGTTTGTCTTGAAGGAAGGTGTTACAACTAGGGTTTGCCTGGTTATTACTTGATGAATTGTAAGTATTTTTCTGAAAAACTTCTTGATTGAATGGTTGTAGTCTTATTTTTTTACATGTATTTATAATTTGTTGAATCAAAACCCTAGGTGACAAGCACACAAGTAGGTCCTTTCCTCAAGTCCCCTAAAAGAGAAACTTTTCAGCCATTGAAGAAGGAAAGAGCCTAGCCTTTTCTACCCTCTTCTTCTTTTCTTCCCCTATTGCTAGTCGTACTTTCAAGAGGTCAATAAGGAGGAGACGTCCCAGGACTAGGTTATCTACACCTAGGGCCATTTTTTCTTCTAGGGTTGATGATAGAGCCTTGATGTAGCAACACTCTCCCTCATTACACTCTCTTGTCTTGATTTTATCCTTTATGCTAGCTGTTTTTTCCAGGTCAACCTAAGGAAGGAGGAGAGAGCACGAGGCCTTGCTTTAGCAACACCATAGTGAGCCTCTCTCCCCTAGGGTTTTGATTATGAGGCCCTTCCATAGTAGCACTTCATAACTTTTCCCTCTAGTCCTTAGTCATCCTCCTTCAAATCTTGCGTCCTCTACTAAATTGACTCCATTCTACCCTGAGGCACTGATCCTAAGACCTCTAGCATTGAAGTAAGACCTTGATCACAACACTCTAAAAAACCTTCAATTTCAAAAACCCTAATTTCACTGACCCTAGCTCTAGCTAACCCTACTAACCCTAAATGTTGACATCATTCTTTGCTTTTATATCATTGATGCAACAACATTTTGTCTATTGAGCAATTGAATGGTGAT